>JABUQX010009518.1:22500-37500 GCA_015478945.1 Trachelipus rathkii | reverse complement strand
CCCCATCTGTCCCCCGTCGGCTCGAGCCCCTAAAAATTTTTTTTTTTATTATTTTTTCTTTTTTTTACATTTTTGTAATAAGTTTTATATGCTGATTCCAAATATGTAATTGGTTTTTCTGTAAGTGTCGTACTTTTCGAGATATTTCATTTAAAAAAAATATATATAGCCTATTTTTTTTTTTTTTTATTATTTGTTTTTTTTTTACCTTTTTTTAATACTTTATAAGCTGATTCCAAATATGTAATTGGTTTTTCTTTAACTTGTATCGTACTTTTCAAGTTATTTCATTTTTGAAAATATTTAACATAAATGTGATTTTTAAAATTATTTAAAAATATTGAACTTTTAAATCATGCCCGTTACCACTCTGAAATTCATTGTTGTTAATATATTGCAGCACGAAGGTTAAAAAACAAAAATTGGTACTGACGGAGTCGTAAAACAGAATAGGACCTATATGGACATATATATATATATATATATATATATATATATATATATATATATATATAAGATAATATAAAAAAAAAAATATATATATATATATATATATATATATATATATATATATATATATATATATATATATATATATAGTTATATATATATATATATACATATATATACGTTTCTGTTAAATATATATATATATATATATATATATATATATATATATATATATATATATATATATATATATATATATATATATATATATATATATATATATATATATATATATATATATATATTTATATTTATATATATATTATAGCTTCGAGAAAATGTTTTTTAATGTTTAATATAAATATGAACATTTCTTTATCGTCAAAAATTAAAAGGATTATTTAATAATAATTGTTCATTGAAGATAAAATTTGAAAAGATTTTTACCCGTCCTAGAGTCCAATTTCCTCTTTTTTTGCGAGTCCAATTTCCTCTTTTTCCTGTGAGTCCAAATTCCTTTCTTTTTTTGTGTTCAATTCCTCTTTTATTTTTGTGAGTTCAATTTCCTCTCTCTTTTTTTAGAACTAAGGATTCAATAACTATTTAAAAGCAAAGATGGTACTGCCAAATCGAAGATGGAGAAACTATTGATCAATATTATTTTAATGTATAAGGGCCATGCAGTATTTTCAATTGAGAACAATTTAGTTGATCTTTATATTATGCGGAAATCAAATTGCTTGTTCTTAATAATCTTAGAAGATAATTTTAATATTGTCATTTTTATCACAATATTAAATTTACTTTCTAATTCTACTCTTGGGATTAACGATTATTCCAAACGAAGGTGAATTAAGATTTTATTGAGATTTCTTAAGTCGATTTATATGAATGGTATAAGGGACAAGTCTAATAAGTGACACAAACGAAAGAGCGAAAGAGTCGCATGGCATATGGTACGGGTTCGATCCTTCATCTAAATCCTAGGTAGGAATTACATAATGTTTCTTCTCCAAGAATAGGGCACTGATCATTAGGGCAAGCTTTTTAAAAAAAAGATTATCCAAATCTAAAGAATTTAAAATTCTTTGTAATGTCAGTATTCGGAACAACTTGAGAGAGAGAGAGAGAGAGAGAGAGAGAGAGAGAGAGAGAGAGAGAGAGAGAGAGAGAGAGAGAGAGAGAGAGAGAGAGAGAGAGAGAGAGAGAGAGAGAGAGAGAGAGAGAGAGAGAGATAATACTTTAAAATAGTTTCCTATAAAATTTGTTTTCTTTCATTTTCAAATCAAAGAAAATTGTTTTTATGGTAAACAAAAATATAACAAAATATTTCATTTTCATTTCGAAATTGTGTGAATTTTCAATTTTTATAAAGCTTCTCTGAACATATATAAATAATTTTACATATATATTTTAAAATATTATGTTCTTTATATAATTATCATAATGGGCAAGGGTGAGTTTGCCGACAACAAATCACCAACAAACCACAATTCATCGACAAAATTTCGATCACGGATATCCGTAATTCATTAAGATATGCGGTGTTGTGTATGTACATTAAACTTTAATGAACATTGGCAACTCCAAACTTTCTCTGTATGGTGCTTCATTCTTTCCAGCCACCTCTGTTTTCTTTGGAATTCACTTTAATTTTGTTTCCAGCAGAATTTAATCTGCCCCTCCGGTTAAAATCACTTCTGTGCTTACCTTTGAAAATTACTTTAATAGATATTGCGTGAGTTTTTATTTAATTTTCAAAATTTTTACAATTATTTCTCACCCTTTCTTGAATAGAGCTCGGCTAGTGAGTGATTACGGTGATAATAAAAAGTATTATCTAAATACTAAGCAAGCATTTCCAATCTTACAATGCAAATATACGAATACTGAATCTTGATAAATATATTTTATGTATATAAATTAGTTACCCATTTACATATAATATATATTTTAATAAATATTTAAAAATCAAATTAAAATAATAATATGAATTTTTTAAAAATAATTTTATTTTATTAAAAA
The DNA here is from genome assembly GCA_015478945.1 of Trachelipus rathkii. NCBI lineage: Eukaryota > Metazoa > Arthropoda > Malacostraca > Isopoda > Trachelipodidae > Trachelipus > Trachelipus rathkii. The sequence continues at coordinate 35,025 of JABUQX010009518.1, read as the reverse complement.
TTTTCCATTCTTAGCATTCTTAATTCTATAATTTAAATATTTTAAATCTTTGTAAACATAATTTTGTTAATAAAATAGTTAACCAATTAAAGATGAATATTTTGATAATGTTTAAATTAGAATAATATAAAACTATTTAAAGTAGCTTCTAATTTCTTTAAAAGGCTAAATTCTTATTGCTTATTTTATATCATTTACATTGATAAAATGTAAAAAAGTTTGGCTCATGTCAATAAATCCTTACGTTTTTCTCTAACTCATAAAATTTTAGGTTAAATTTTTACAACTTAGTTTAAATTTTTAAAATGTTTGGTAAAAAAATTACTTAAATTAATGGTAATATATTTAATGGAAGTTGAAGTTTTATAATGTCAACATTACATTCCTTTTTATAATATATATATATATATATATATATATATATATATATATATATATAAAAAAAAAAATATATATATATATATATATATATATATATATATATATATATATATATATATATATATATATATATATATATATATATATATATATATATATATTTATTTATTTATTTATTTTATTTTGCCTTACACTTTTTTCCCGCTTGAGCGGGGTAGTGGTACGTACAGCCTCTCTCATTCACACTTCCCCTCATCTCGCCCTCACCCACCTCCTCCACCCCACTCTATCTCTCGCCAACACCCTACCCTCTTCCTCCCTCATCCCTCCCTCCTCCAGCATCTCCTTTATTCCATCCATCCACCTCCTTCTTGGTCTCCCCCTTCCTCTCCTTCCTATCCCCTCCGCCTCCCAAACTCTCCTAACCACTCTCTGTTCCTCCATTCTCACTAGATGCCCATACCATCTTAACATTCCCTTCTCCGCTCTTCCCACCAAACCATTCCTCCAATCACATCTCTCCCTCACCACCCTATTCCTAATCCTCTCCCTCCTGCTAACCCCACAAACCGCTCTCAACCCCTTCATCTCAAATACTTCCAACTTCTTCCTGGACCTGGCATTCAACCCCCACGTTTCACACCCATACAACACCGCTGGTACACAAATTTTTTCAAACATACTTATCTTAACTTTCTGTGATAAATCCCCCCCTTTCCATAATTCTCTCAGACCACTCAAAGCTCTCATTCCTTCTCCTACTCTATGCTCTATCTCCTCCTTCATCCCTCCCCCCTTACCCAAATCCATCCCTAAATATCTAAAAATCTTTACTTCTTCCAATACTACACCCCCTACTCTAACCTCTACCCCCTCCCCCTCCTCTCTTTCCTCCTCCTCAAACACTAACACTTTACTCTTACCTGGATTTATTTTAAGCCCCTTTTGTCCACACATTCTCTCAAACTCCCTCACCAAATACCTCAGCCCTTCCGCGTTCTTCGCCACTAGGGCAGTATCATCCGCAAACAGTATCATGTTCACTTCCCTTCTATCATTCCCATTTGTCAATTCCACCCCCCTCCCCTCCCTCACCATTCCTCTGCAAACACTTTCCATAAACAAATTGAATAGCCACGGCGACATTACACACCCCTGCCTCAATCCTCTCACCACCCCAAACATCTCACTCTCCCCTCCTAACACTCTCACACACATTCTACTATTCCTATAAAAGGCCCTAATACACTTAAAAGACATATACCTCTATAATTCTCCTTCCAACACCCTCCATAATTCCCCCCTTTTTCTATCATATGCTTTCTCTAAATCTAAAAAACACCCATACACTTTCCCTTTCTTCTCTATACTTTTCTCCACAAGCATCTTTAGTGTAAACACTTGGTCCACACACCCTCTTCCCTCCCTAAATCCTCCTTGTTCTTCCCCCATTCTCCCCTCCGTTAAACCTCTCACTCTCTCAATCAATATTCTCCCATACACTTTCCCTACCACACTTAAAAGACATATACCTCTATAATTCCCACATTCCATCCTATCCCCTTTCCCCTTATACAGGGGAACCAAACAACCATCCTCCCAATCCTGTGGTACCTCACCACTCCTCCAACATATATTATATAACCTATACAGCCATTCCTCCACCCCTATACCTCCCTTCTGTAACATTTCCATTCTCACACCATCCAGACCTGCGGACTTCCCTTTTTTTCCTTTATTCAAGGCCCTAATAATTTCCTCCATTTGTATTTCATCCTCCCCCTCCCTCCCCACTTCATTCCCCATCCTCACCTCCTGCAAAACTTCCTCCCCCCCCCCACTTCATTCAATAATCCACTAAAATACTCCCCACATCTCTTCCTCACCCTATCCTCTCCTCCTATCCCCTCCCCATCTCCTCCCTTAATCCTCTCCCCCACCCCCTCCTTCTTTTTCTTTTTTTATTTACATCTTTCCAGATCTTGCTCCCTGATTCAAAATTTTCCGTCACTTTCTACACCCATTCATCTTTTGCTCTTCGCTCCTCTTCTACCGCTCCCTTGCTTCCACCTCAACACCCTTCTATATTCCTCCCAGCTTTCCTCTCTCCTACTTCCCAACCATTTCACATAAGCCTCCTTTTTCCTTTTCACCACCTCCTTCACCTCCTCATTCCACCATTCACTCCCTTTCCTTCTGCTTGCCCCCACCCTTTTTACTCCACATACCCTTCTAGCCTCTTCACATACTGCCTCTTTAAATCTCATCCACTCCCCCTCCACCTCCCCATTTCCTGTCCCTCTCACGTCTCTCCACCTATCCTCCATACCTCTCCTAAACTCCCTCTTACACACTGTCTCCTCCAATTTTTCCACCTTTATCACTTCTACTCTCCTCTTTTCTCCCCTTTCCCTAACCGTCACCTCTCCTCCCACCCTTATCCTAGCAACCACCAAATAGTGATCCGATATCCCCCCCCGCCCCTCTAAATACATTTACATCTAGTAATCTGCCTCTATCCTTCCCATTTACACACACATAATCCAGTACTGCCCTCCCCCCCGTTATCTCACTCTTCCATGTATACTTATGATTTTCACTTTTTTTGAACCAAGTATTCCCCACTATCATTCTTCTTTCAACACACAACTCTAACAGACTTTCTCCATTAACATTCCTCTCCCCTACCCCAAATGGTCCTATTATTCTTCCCACCCCCTCCCTTCCCACTCCTGCATTCAAATCTCCCAAAAGACAAATTTTATCATTTACCCCGAAACTTTCCCAACACTCATTCAACTCACTCCAAAATCTTTCTCTCTCCTCCTCCCTCGCTCCATTCACTGGTGCATACGCGCATATAAAAACCCACATTTCCCCCCCGAATTTTACTTTTACCCACATTATCCTCGAACTCACCTGGCTGCACAACCTTACCTTATCCCACACCTCTTTCCTCATAACTATTCCCACCCCTTCCCTCGCCCTCACTCTCTCGTTCACCCCTGATATCATACCCTTGTATTTTCCAAAGTCCATCTCCCTCTTTCCCTTCAGCTTAGTTTCTGTTAACCCTAGCACATCCAACCTTTTTTCTTCAAACATTAACCCCACTTCCTCCCTCTTCAAATCCTCGTTTACCCCTCTCACGTTCATACATCCCACTCTAATCTACTCTCTTTCTCCCATCTTTTTTTCCTCTCTCTTTCTATATTCATCACTCAGGCTGCACGCTTTGTGGGGACTCCCCACCCTAGCACTTCCTAACACCTACGCCACCCACCCCGCTCACCAAATCTACCCACAACAATAACAATAACAATAAAAAAGGTCAAAATATAATATAAAATAAAAGGTTAATATATATATATATATATATATATATATATATATATATATATATATATATATATATATATATATATATATATATATATATATATATATATATTTCTATATATATAGTATATAGAAAGTTATATATATATATATATATATATATATATATATATATATATATATATATATATATATATATATATATATATATATACACGTTGTATGTATGTCTAAAATTCTGCAATATCCTTTAATATTATTTCAAATAGATTTTTTCCTTCATTTCTTTTACTCCACGCATACTCGCAAGTATATGAATCAATCATCTTTATGTTCATTCCTTTTTGTATTTTAGTTTTATATTTAAAAACACTCCACGCACTTTCCACCGTCATGTTTTGTTCACCAATGCATATTGGATTAATTAGCACAAACCTGTGAAATAAATTAAATTTTATTTTTAACAAAATTGAACTTTCTTAATCTAATGCAATATAATCTAATCTACCCCATAATCTAACCTATGTAACCTTATCCAACCTAATTTAACTTAACCTAACCTAACTTAACCTAACCTAACCTAACCTAACCTAACCTAACCTAACCTAACCTAACCTAACCTAACCCTAATCCTAACTAACCTAACCTAAAGGCAGCCATATCCCAACTCAACCCAACTCTAACTCTAACCTAACCCTAACCTAACCTAACCTCAACCCAACTCCAACTTTAATACAACCCAACCTAACCCACAATCATTTTTTTTTTTTTTTTTTTTTTTTTTTTACAGTTGTCACCACCACTCACGGGCAGAGCCCTATTCAAGGAGGGGGTGTTGCACGCCTCAGGAGTCAACAACTAAGGTAAATTACGCAGATGAGCACAGACGCAGGCTTTGAAGTGGGGAGATTAAATTCAGCAGGAAACACAGAAGATGGAAGAGAATTCCACAGAACAGATGTGGCAGGAAAGAAGGAAGCACCGCAGCGAACTAGCCTGGAGTTACCAATATCCACACAAAACTCATGCGCAGACACAGCACCCCTTGTGCTACGAGGACGTCGTAAAGGTGGAGGTACGCGAGTGACAAGTTCCCTAGAGCACCTGCCGCTGCGGTACCTATAGAAGAGAGATAAAGCACCAACATCGCGCCGCAAAGATAGAGGGTCAAGGGAACTGGAAAGTACAGAAGAGTTTATAAGCCTTTTGGCCTTTGACTCGACCCTATCCAAAAGCCGGGTGAAACCAGAGCCCCCCAGATATGAGAACAGTACTCCATACAAGGGCGGATGAGACCCTTGTATAGCTGGAGCAACTGAGAAGAGGAAAAAAAGTCTCGCAGTCTAAACAGAACTCCCAGTTTCTTTGAGGCCGCCCTAGCAACCATTGTGATGTGAGGTTTCCAAGACATTTTTTTGTTTATGTTAAGGCCAAGGATGTTTATATTGTCAACAGGAGAGACGAGAGAACCGTCGAAAGAGATAGGAAAGTTAGAAGGTCTTAGAGAGGGAGATTTGTAGAAGTTGAGTTTTTAAAGAATTGAATTTCACAAAGGTTCAGACGACCCCACCCGGAAATTCTATCCAGATCAGCGAGAATAGAATCGGAAAGATTAAGACGAGAGGCAATTCTAGAAGTAAAAGAAGGAGCAGAATTGAAATGAGTTGAAGAATGAAGGGTCGAGTCATCGGCATATGAGAGAATAGAGTTAGATGTGCAGGTGAGAAGATCATTAATGAAAAGTAGGAATAAAGTAGGAGATAAGACAGAACCCTGAGGAACACCACTATTGACAGAAAAGGAAGAAGAAGTCGCCCCATCAACAACAGCCGATATTGAGCGATTTGAAAGAAAACTAGATATAAGTAAGCAAAGAGAAGGAGGAAACCCAAAGGAGGGGAGCTTGGAGAGCAGTGACGCGTGCCATACCCGGTCAAATGCTTTGGATATGTCAAGCGCCACCACGCAAGTCTCCCCGTAGTTCCTAAGGGCGGAAAACCATAAATCAGTAAGATAGGAAAGTATATCGCCAGTAGACCTCGAGCGCCGAAAGCCGTACTGGCGATCGGAAAGAAGTGAATGAGACTCCAGATGATCTAAGAAATGAGAGTTGAGAAGAGTTTCAAAGATCTTAGATAGAATACAAGTAAGAGCTATAGGGCGATAGTTAGAAGGATCAGAGCGGCTTCCTTTTTTCGGAATAGGTTGGACATGTGCGTGCTTCCAACACTGAGGGAAGTGCTAGTATTGAGACATAGAGAATATAGTTGAACGAGGGGCGGGGATAGAAGCACACTCCTCAAAACTCGGGGAGGAATGCCATCCGGGCCACCCGCCTTCCTAACGTTTGTAGATTTCAGGAGCCCATGCACCCGATCGAATGTAATCACAGGCAAAGGCATAGGACACCTGAGAGGAGAAGGAGGAGAATGAAGAGGAATGCCAGAATCGTCCAGGGTTGAGTTAGAGGAAAATAGGAGGCCGAAGAGATTGGCCTTTTCAGTTGGAGAATTAGCAACAGAACCGACAGAACGAATAAGAGGAGGAAAGACAGATTTACAGAAGTTGTTCCAGAGATGTTTGCAAGAGGCCAGAAAGATTTGGCAGTAGCAGGGAAATCAAGGAGGTTAGCGCACCTTCGTTTCTGATGAAGCCCGCTTTTGTCTGTTTTGAAGTATCCTGCAACGATTTCTAGCTGAATGAAAACTAGCAAGAGTGATAGGAGAACTAGAATTTCCACCCCCGATACGCACTGTCTCTAGCCTGGATGGCCAGAGAACAAGCACGATCGAACCATGGATTATGAGGAGAGAAAGATTTAGTCGAAGAAGGAACGAACCTGCTCATCCCATCAACGATTACAGCTCCCACCTTATCGGCAGAAGCTGAAGCGTCACCAGAGACAAAGCAGTCACTCCAACATAACGTAACCTAATCTAAGGTAATCAAATTTCAAATTAAAAATAATGATTTATGTTACCTCCCGCAAGTAGTTACCGAATTTAACACACACTGGTTTTCAAATATTTAATTCCTCTTTGTTTTAATGCAATGTAATTAAATACCATAAGAAACATAAAGAACAATAAATAAAATACTAAAGAACAATTTTGAACCTTTTTTTTAGCACTAATACAGTTAATAATTAAATAAAATTGTTTAAAAAAACTTAAAATATAAATAAAAATTAAAAAGAAAAGAATTAAAAATTTATCGAGCTTCACCAATACTGTAAATATTGAATAACTTATTTTCTCTTTCCTGGGTAAATTTTACTTTTTCATTATTAACAAAACTTCACCAAAGAACGTAAGAAAAAATTGACATGACCCAAAAGTTTTTATATAAAAAAAATAAAAAAAAGAGAGTGTAAGCTATATAATAAAATTCAGGCGAAAGAAGCGAGCCTAGTATAATTTACATAATTCAACCCAATGGTATATAATTTTCGGTCTTTACCTTCTACTATTTGCCGCTTGTTAAATCAAAAGTTTATTTTTATAATCTCATATTTTCAGTATTTATCGTTGCAAAAACTTTTGAAGGAAATAACTAATAAATATATTGTACAAGAATTGCTTGATTATTTTGTTCAAAAACGCCATTAAGAAGAAATCAATTTAAAACCAGATAAGATATTAGCCAATCACGAAGATGCTTATACATTCTACTTAATATGTTTATGAATAATTTTTTTACTTCTCGATGTTAGCAAATCATAATGATTGATATTGATATTTCTGATATTTTCTTGATATATTGATATTTTTTTTTTATTTCAACAGTACCAATCAGCATGTTAATTTGTCATTGCGTTCAAAATTTGATAAGTTGATTAAAAAGAAAAAGAGAGTCACGTCACATATAGCAATAGAGTTCCAGACTCCAAGTCCCTATACTATATAATTAAATATAAGTATATATCTATATATACATATATAAATATATATATACCAATATATATATAGACTATAGACTTATATATACTATATATATATACCTACTCATATATATTATAATCATATATATTTTAACGTATATATACTATACTATATATAACTATAACTATACTATTAATAATAATAATTATACTATATTCTATTAATAATAAAGTATTTTTATATTTTTTACATATAATATAAAAAAATTTATACTAATGAGAACAATTTATATATATATATATATATATATATATATATATATATATATATATATTATAATATAATATATAATATATATATATATAAATATATATAATAAATATTACCCCCAGAATTATATATATATATATAACTATAATATATATATAATTTATTAATAATATATATATAACATATATATACTTATACTATACTATAGATATATATAATATACTAATATAATAATAATAATAATAATACATAATAATAATAATAATACATATAAAATAATCAATAATAATAATAATAATAGATAATAAATAATAATAATATTATAATAATAATACATTAATACATAATAATAATAAAATCACTATTCTTTATCATTTTGCTCCTCTTCATGTTATTATTAGTTGTAATGAAAAATGCGTGTGATAAAAATCCAAGATTTATCATGTCTAAAATGTCAGAAATTATGATACTACACAACAACACACACACACAACTTCACACACCACACACCTACACAACACACCACACACACACACCACACACACACACCTACACACACACACACACACTACCACAACACCTACACACACACACGCACCCACACACGCACACACACCACACCTACACACACCACCTACACACACACACGCAACACACACCACACCAACGCACACACACACACACCAACGCACACACAACACACACATAGAGAGAAGAGAGAGAGAGAGAGAGAGGAAGAAGAGAAGAAGAGAGAGAGAGAGAGAGAGAGAGAGAGAGAGAAAGAGAGAAGAGAGTTAAAGGTAAAGGTAAAGGTTAAAAGTTTTATAGTGTCTAATATTGTCTGCTCGGTACTGAGGCCGGATTCGGAACCAGAGCCGGAGCCGGAGCCGGAGTCAAAACTGGACCCAAAGTCTGGTATTTTAAAATAAAGAAGCTGAATCCGGAATACTTTTATCAAGTTATGAAGAACTTATTTCACTCAAAGACATATTTGACATCAAGCGATTTTGATTTAATCCTAATTAATTCTGAAAATAGAATAGATCTTCCTCTATCCTATGTCTGGATGGATTGAATTGGATTGATTTAGATTCAAGTGGGATGAATGGTTGGGGAACAGTCTCCCTATTGTTTACGGAAGAAACTTCAACGAATCTTCGTTAATCAGATTTCTATTGATTTGGATGATACCAACACATTTTGTATGTAACATAACCTATATTATTATCTTTATATTACTCTATATTATATATTATATACTATACTCTTTATTATACTCTGCTGCAACGCAAATAAAAGTAGTCTTTATTTGGTATTCAGAGTTATAAAAAAGATTTTAAAACAATACAGGTTCGTAATTGAACTGTACAGTGTATATTATATTTTCAGAACTTTTTGGTGTATACCTGTAAAATAAGTTAAATCGACTGAACTTTGAATTTTACAGTCATACATTTCAATTTGACGTTTATAAATTTTGCTTTTACACTTTCACTTCTGTCAAAGTTTTAAATTTTTATCCTCAAGTTAATTTATATATATATATATAATATATATATACTGATATATACTATATATATACATACTATATATATATATAATTATAATATCACTAATAATATATTTTATCATTATATATTATATTATATGGACATTTATAAGTGGGTGACTCCGTTAATATTAGGTTTAGTTAATTAGTTAAGTTTGGTTAGTTAGGTTAGGGTTAAGTTAGGTTGTTATATTAGGTTACCAAAAATTTAATGTATTTACCCCAAAATTATTAAAATACGCAATACCATCAATTATTGATTTCACAATTGGTAAAACCAATAACTGACAATACTATATATAACTATATATATATATTAATATGTATAAATATTAAATACTATATTTAATATATAATAGAAATATAATATAAAAAATGTTTTATTAATTATATATAATATTCTATATTATATATAAAGAGTGATTAAAATGTCGAAGATAAGTGAGAGAGAGAATGTAAACCTTTATATAAATTTCTTCGCCACTTTATAGCTTTAAATTATGTATATAACTTCTTCTTTTCTTCTTCATTCTTCTTCTTCTCTTCTTCTTCTTCTTCTTCTTCTTCTTTCTTCTTCTTCTTCTTTCTTCTTTCTTCTTCTTTTCATTTTATATTAAAATAATAATAATAATAATATAAATGAATAATTATATAATGATAATAATAATAATACATTAATAATAACTCAAATAATAATAATAATAATAATAAAAATATTAACAATAATAATAATAATCAATATTAATTATATATAATAAGCTGATAATAATAATAATATAATAATAATAATAATAATAATAATAATAATAATAATAATAATAATAATAATAATAATAATAATAATAATAATAATAATAATAATAATAATAATAATAATAATAATAATAATAACAATAATAAAATAATCATAATAATAATAATAATAATAATAAATTTAAAATCATTTCTAATTTTTGGTAATTATAATTATTGCATTGCACTAAATTATTATTATTATTAGTTATTACTACTATTATAATTACTTTTTATAGTTATTATGTATATTATTTTTATCAATATTATTATTATTTACTATTTTGTAATAATTCTCTGTATCATTTTCATTAATCACGTTTATTTTCTTATTATTATTATTATTATTATTATTATCATTATTATTATCATTGGCAATACCTGAAAACGAAAACTCTTCTATTTACTAAAATATAAACCATTTGTTAAATAACTGAAATAAAAATACAAATTAAAAAATAAAAAAAACATCAAATCTTAAAAAAAAAATACATTGTTCTAAAATTCTCACTCAACAGAAATATAAAAAATAAATAAATAAATTAAGAAACATAAATGCTAATATTTATCAAAAATACTTTGTTTTCTAAACTTTTCAATAGAGAGAGAGAGATAAGAAGAGAAGAAGTGATCGAAGAGAGAGAACTGAGAGACGAGAGAGAGTCGAAAAAGAGATGAGAGAAGAGAGAGAGAGAGCAAGAGAGAGAGAGAGGAGGAGACGAAGTAGAGACAAGAGACGATGAGAGAGAGACGAGAGATAAAATATTCCTTAGCAAATTGTCATTGTTATTTACAAATTTTTAAGCAAACATTGTAGCATGAATTTATAAGTAAATAAGCATAACAATTGTTGTTCTCTGTAAAATAAGTTGCTTCATTGGCTTTGTCGAGTAATTCACTATAAAATACATCTTCAGCAAAACAAATGAAAGAAATATTACATCTTATTATCCATAATAATATATATTTATATATATATATATTAACACTAATATATAATATATATACTATACTAATAGGACCACGTACAAGCACTTACGATAATTAATATATATATAATTAATATATATAATAATAATATAAATATAATATATATATAATATAAATATATAATATTTATATGTATATTACAGATTTCATATAGATAAATATATATTATAGTTTATATATATATATATAAATATATATATGTATTTGTTATATATATATACTATTATATATATATTATATATAATATATATATATATATATATATATATATATTACTATATATATGAGTTATCATTAAGATGAATTAAAAAAAAAAATTTTCTTACTTAGTTTTACTGAAGATACTTAATATTATATATAATATATATACTATATATATATATATAGTATATATATATTACGATATATATATAAATATATATATATATACATAATACTAAAATATCATTAAAGAATTAAAAAAAATTCTTAATATAAAATACTTTTAGATATATAATATATAAAGAAAATTATATATATCATAATTAGATATAATTAATATTATAATTATACTATATATCCGATATACTATATATATATATATAATCTATATACTACATTCCACCTATATATATATATATATGGTGGGAAAAACATGACCCATTTTTTTAAGCAAAAGCAATAAACAATTGTTTTTTATTAAATAAACCAATGGTTTTTTGTTTATTTTGGGGTTTTTATCGCTATTTTGGATTGTTTTAATGTAAGTTTTTACATGGTTTTATAGATTTTAAAGGCAAAAATCTACACTGGAAACCTGCCTTATTAATCTATCACTTGTGCTAACCACATATTTAAAATCCTTAATAAATTTCTTTCGATTCTTAAATTTCAAATGTTCTGATAACTGTAAACTGTATAAACATTATTATTTATTTTTGAGTTTTACATAATAACTCATAAAGTAAAAAAATAAGAGGGTATATTCATAAATATATACAAAAAAGTTATCTGAATAAAAAGGTTTTATTTTATTACTTTACCAAAAAAAAAAAAAAAAAAAAAAAAAAAAACGTGTTAAAAAAAGTTTATTCAAATTAACCTATAAAATTGATTATACAAATGGAATTCTTATTACCTTTATACTTGAATAACTATATAAGTATATATATATATATAATATAAACTAATATATATTATATATATATATAAAATATATATATAATTATACTATAAATATACTATATATATACATATAATATATATATATATAAAGAGAGAGAAGAGAGAGAGAGAAGAGAAGACAAGAGAGAAGAGAGAAAGATTCATCATTAAAAGTCGAAA
>JABUQX010009518.1:12500-20000 GCA_015478945.1 Trachelipus rathkii | reverse complement strand
TAACCCCCCCCGAACGAATCCCCCCCCCCCCAAAAAAACTACTACATACACTAACTACAAAAAAAAGCAAACTTGCCCGATGTTCTAACTATTTCTAAACCCACACACACAATACAACACCAGATATACCTTCGCTTTCACATCTCCATCACTACATTCAAACCTAACTAACCTACTAAAAAGTCATCATCTACAAATAATTTCATACAACGCCAAACTCAAACCCCAATATCAGAATCAACTTATTAAACAAGAAACTCCCTCCGAAAACTCAACCTTATACCCCACACATTTCTAATCCAAATAACAAAGCTAAACAGTTAATGTAACTATCCTCAAAACCACGAAAACTACAACTAAATTTTATGAACTACTTACAACACAACATCTCGCGAAGACAATAAGAAAACCCTGGCAAGGTCATCAAAAATTTAAACAGACCTCACGAAGACAACCCCCCACCATCCCACGAATCCCCATCTTTACCCAATAACTCCCTCCCTTCCCCAAAACAACAATCAGACCCCAATTCCCCCTCCTGCTATCGCCCAATCTCTCTGCTTTGCTCCATCAGTAAATTGCTAGAGAAATTAAACAACTCAGAAAACTCAAATTAGACCACAACCTCCCACCCCCATTCACAACAATCATGATAACAGAAACCATTAAAACCCTCAAAATTTCAACAACAACAGGCCCAGACTCCATATCCAACCTGCACATAAAACACTTCGGGGAGAAAGAGCAATCCTCCTAATCACAGACATCTTCAACAAATCTTTGCAACTTAACTACATTTCCCCAATCTGGAAAAATAAGCATACATAATCCCTAAAACTTCAAACCAAAAAAAAAACCAATTCCCCCTCCCTATCCCCCAATTTCTTCTGCTTTGCTCCCTATCAGTAAATATGCAGAGAAATTAATATTAAATGAAATTTCCCAATCCATTCCTCTCCCAGACTTCCAACACTGAATACAAAAGCAACCATTCTACAACCACAGCCCTCACTCCACCTCACACAACACATCATTAATGGGTTCAACCAATCACCTTCCACATATCTCATACTCAAAGCAATAAACATAAACAAAGCATTCGACACCCTCTACCCACACACATCCTTATTCAAAAAATCATCCTCTCCTCCTAAGAAAATTAATGACCAAAAAATGGCTTTCCAATCACATCACAACCATTTTGCCACAAAGTACTTATACAAAAACCACCTCCTCCCATTCTATGAAATTACAAAACTGCGTCCCACAGGGACCATTCTCTCTCCATTTTATCAACTTCTTCACTGCAGACCTGCCCACGCCCAACCCACCAACCACCCAAACTTATTACTTATGCACACGACATCAGTCTTATTTCCCAAGACCCAGACGAAAACACAGCCACACAACATACTCAAGAATATCTACATTTATAGAAAAGTTGCGTTTAATCTCCAACAGACATGACCGCATTCCCCCGCTTAAGTCCTCCATCAACCCTTTTTAACCACTGACCGTCATCCAGTCCCTCCCTCCATCTTCATAATTCACCGCTGACGACAACCTCCTTCCATAAACAAACCCCAAAAAATAAAACCTTACCTACGACACTCATATGACGTTCTAACCCCACATCGACCAAATCCCTTCCGCAACTCAACGAAAACTAAACATCCTTTCCGAAACCCTTTCCCAACACAACTTCAGCAATAGGTAAACACACACTCACTACTACCTATAAACAATTCTTAGAACAAATCTAAACGTATGCACTCACCAGCATGGTTTCTGCACCTCAATAGATGAACACAAATATAATTACAAATGATGAAAAATAAAGCCCTCAGAATTATCACAGGTTTCACGAAATCCACCCCAATGCAACATCTACACCAACGAAACCTCCATCCTCCCCATCTCAACACACCTGGAGATGGTGGGACTCAGATTCTATCAGCACAAACCCGCAATCCAACCCACCCTTGTCACCAAATTCTCTCCAAGCCCCCTCGACAAAGACTAAAACTCCCCCCCTTTTTCACCATGTTCAATCTTCTATTACAACACTTACAATATAGTTCCCCCGCCCCCTCCCAATACTCAAGGATTACACAGATCATACCCACTCTAAACCAACACAACCTTCAAAACCAACCCCAGAATAACAATTTATTAAACACCCCCTCCCCAAAAAACTTTCCCCTAAGAAGAGAAACACGCCCAGAAGAGCCAAATGGACCTCGCCTCCCGCCCTGAGCAGATCAGGTCACCACCCAAAACTACATGCAATATAAAATAAGATTCTAACTTAACAATGTCACCTCCCCCACTTGCACCAGATCACAATTCCCTCAAGATACAATAGAGAACCTCCTTCTGGGTGCTCTGCTCGTCACCCCCCGCGCCGACTTCTCTATTTCTTCTCCCTCGACCTGTCGAACGCCCGGTACCGGTGGCACGGCAGCCACTTCCTGTGACAGCAGTGTGGCCCTCCAAGTTAAGTGGCCAGCAGAAGTATTAATATATTATATATATATATACTATATATATATATAAATATATAATATAACATATATATATATATATTAGTATATATATATATATATATATATATATATAATATAATTAAATAAATGATAATATATTAGTGAGTTATCATTAAAAAGATTATATTAACATATGAATCGACCGTCATCGTGTGTGGACGCATTGGAAAGGAGAGGGTAAGCGAAAAGCAGAGATACCAGAAGGGAAAGGTTGGAATCTGAAAAGTCTACTGAAGAAGTGCTTTAGCTATATTTTCTGAAGAAAGAATTCTTTTAGCTCAAAGTAACAGAAGTAATTACTTGAAAGGAAATAAGTCTTTAACAGTTTTGTATTATAGAAACGTACAATTATAAAAATTTGAATTAATATTTATTGTAATCTGGAACGGTGAAGCTGCAAAATTTTTAACATCATTTCTTGTGTTAATTTTGGAATATTAAATAGAAAAATAAAATAAGAAATTTGAAATCGTAGCAGGTGAAGTTGCCTTTCTTAAAACAGTCGAGCCAAATGAAACAAAATGTTCAAAATTCTCTTCTGGTGGCAAATTGCTGAAGGTCCCCTTCTACCATATTATTGCTTTAGTAAATGGTGATGATAATTCCAAATTATGATTACCCACCAATACCATCTTGTAATCATGCAGAAAGTGGTGATAAGTATAATATATATATTACTATGATATATAATATAAATTATCATATTTATATATATGACTTATATATATATATAGTATTATATTAATATATATATACTTATACATATATTATATATATTTATATATATAATAATATAAAATATATATATATATATATATATATATATACTATATATATAATAATTATATATATAAAATATATATAATAATATATAATATATATATATATATATATATATATAAAACTTTAAAATTTATTCCTTGATAATATATTATAATAAATTCAGAAAAAGGGAAAGAATAAAAAATCTTTGAAATTTCATTTTTAATAAATTGGGTGCATTATTTGTGAAATAAGTGGATGTGGTGTGTGTGTGTGTGATGTGTGGTGTTGATGTGTGGGTTTTGTGTGAGTGTACTGTGTGTGTTGGTGTGTGTATGTATGTGTGTGTGCGTGTGTGTGTGTGTATGTGTGTGTGTGTATAAATGAAGAATTTGAATGTGAGGAAATGTCCTACTAAAATAATTATAAATCCAGGCCAATATTTTGTAGCCTCCGTCCCATTTATCATAATTATTATCCATTTAAGAGGAAAAATTGCCGGTTTTTTTTTTGTTGCAATTTTGTACACTTACCCCTAATAGAAAAAAAATAAATTAATTGAAAAATTTGTTAAACATTCAAATTTGGTACAAATATAATACTAGAAAGAGTGACCTTTTCAAAGGTATCTTCTAAGGTTGGCAACGAACCCGAGGTGCGGTGCAGGGTGCGGTGCGGTCGGCGGTGGTGGTCTGTGCGGTAGTGCACAATTCCGGTGTCCTTGTTCGGTGCGGGAGTGTGCGGGGCGGGACTGTGCGTAGCGCGATGCGCATTGAAACATAGAGGTGAGGTGAGGTGCGGTCCGGTGCGGTGTGACAAAATGACTTTTGTTGCTTGGTGCCATGCGAAAAATTCCGGTGTTCGGCCAACCCTAATATATATATATTATATATATATATATAGTATATATATATAGTATATTAATAATTTAACTATATATATATTTATACTAATATATATACATATCATATATATATAACTATTAATATATATATACTAATATATATATAGTAATAATATATACTATAGATACTACTATATATATATACTATTATATACTATATATATATACAATTATACATACATGATTGTTTGATAAATAAGTTGTTTCACTGGGCAGGTGCCCAGTTTGCTAACTCTTAAGTACAACACTAGTCATTTCACTTTGCCCAACCTTTCAACAACTGTTGAATACAGAGCTTAAAACCTATAACACTAGTCAGGAGACTGTGGTCATACATACGCAGGAAAATATTAAACTTTATAGGAAAAATCTTAAGTATCCTCAGGAAACTGTTCTCACTAACTTGGAATCTCAGGAATCTCTCTGCAGCAACGTCAGGCACTTTTTCACATGCATTCATTCAAGATGCAGAAGGTGCATGAAGTAAATACTATAGATTATCAGCAACGGTTATATTATATTATTCAGGCTGAATTCAAGTGATTGGTTGGTAAGAAATTGCCATATTCGCAATCTCATCTTGGGCAATGAAACCTGTTTTATGAGCAAGCAAATTTAAAGGTTTTGAGGTACTGTGAATCCAAGAATTCTTCATGAACTTGAGATTCAATTTTAAAGTGATAGAGTTTGAGCAATGTAACACCACAGAGGGAGGTGAGGTCTTAATTTTTTAAAGACGAACAATCCAATATAGTCACCTGTCGATATCAAGAAATGCTTGAAATTTTTGTGAATCCTGGAAATTTGACATACAATACTCATACACAATGGTAGATTGATATATCAACTGAACTAACAGCCAAATTCACAATTCAGCTTTTAAGTCTGTAGATTTTCGAGGACAAACTAATTTCCAGAAATTTCCCTTTCGCTTAGACTTCACGTTCTCTCGATTAGATATCGTCATAATTTTTCCATTAAGTTAATACAGCAAAACATGGTGTATGTCAATTAACCATGGAATGTCTAACAGGTTAAAGGCAACATTCGCGGAAGATATTCAAGCACTGGAACGAGATATATTAAAATCTTTTGTAAAAGAAAGTCATTTGAAGCTAAAAATCGACGATTTTTCAACTATATATAGTATATATATATATATAATACTATATATATCTATAATATATATGAATAATATATAATATACTATATATATCTATATATAATATATATACTATACGTATATATATTATAATATTATAGAGAATTGAGAAAACTATATTATATATATAAACTATATATCACATACATATATATATATATCATATATATATACTATACTACTATATATATAACTAATACTATAATATATAATAATATATAATATATATATATATATATAATATATTGAGAGCGTGAATCTGGAAGAAAATGTCTTGAGCATGCGAAAACGTTTTCAGAATAAATATCTCTCATGCCCTAAAGAAAATAGTCACCATTGATAATATTATTACAAACAATAGAAAAATAATGAAAATATGAATCAAAATTATATCAAAATCATTCAATTAATTATATATAAATAATATATATATATATATATATTAATACTATATATCATATATATATATATATTTATAATATAAAGTTATAGATATATATATAATTAATATTATATATATATATTCATTACTAATATATATAATATATAATAACTATATATAATATATATTATACCCTGTATATATATAATTATATTATATATCATATATATATACTAGTATATCAGTGGCGGCGGCTCGTGGTCAAAATTCTTGACTAGGCAAATCAAAAATATATATTATAATATATATATATATATATAAAATATATATATATATATTCTCTCTTCTCCAACCATTTCTCCCTTTTCCTATCTCTCTTTTAAAATTTGATAAGATTATATATTATCTAATATATTATTATATATAATATACTATATAATATCTATATAATATAGTTATATATATACTTATATTATTATAATCATAATATATATATATAAGCACATACAAACACACATTATATATATATATAGATAAACATATATATGATGGTAGATATAATATATATATATATACTATATACTCTTATATAATATAAAGCTACTTATATATATATATATATATACTAATATATATAATATAATATATACTTATATATACATATTATATATCAGGTTATATATATATCTTACTTAATTTCCATAAGCGCATAAAGTGTAGGTACCAAATTGACAAAATAAAATTTCAATCTTCCATGAATTCAATTAATGATAGTTGTAGGTAAAAGGAAATTCGGGTAATGATATACTATACATACAGCTCTCTAACAATGTACCGTACCTTGCGATTAAATTTTTTCCTGTATAATAAACTCATATATATATATTAAGGTATAACCATATATATATATATATATATATCACATGATAATTAGTATAGTATAGTATAATAAAATACTATATAACACATATATATATAATTAATAAGTATACTATTACTACTATATATAATATATATATAGTAGTACCAATGCAACGAGACAGCATGAATATTTCATATTGCACATTTCAACCATTCTTGATTCCAATAGGCTTCACAACACCCGAAAAAGATTTAGCCTAATTCCTTTAAATAAACTTAAGTCGAATACTATTCAAATATATTCCCCTATTTACAAAACTAACAGCTCAATTTATTAATAGAACACCACGAAATCAGTAATTAAAAGTAATCATGAAAAAGCATGATTATTATCCAAAATAGAAACTGCACGCCACATCTTATTAATAATAACAACATATTTGCCAACTGATTCTGACTCGAGAGGCCAATCTGTATCGTAAACAGAATTTGTAGTCATACGTCGTGTTCTCAGCGACTCTAACGTTGAGTCAAATAATTATTCAAAGGAATTATGAAAATTACAAAGTAGATATTAGAGATGATCAAGTTAGCATAAAATTAATTATTAATTAGTTAATATTATAATTATCGTTACTTAAAATATTTTTTCATTATTATTTCTTTTAAATGTTATTCTGTTTGGATTATTTAAAAAAAACCAAAAAAAGACTGATATTGACTCGTCAGGCACATTCAAAGTTGCCTCCCCTACGAGAATTAAGCGAACTATTTTTTTGACTCCGAGCATACTTAGACAAATTGCCACCGATCGCTCTACTTTAAAAAAGGAATCGCAGTAGAAATTATGCCGGCATTCTTTAAAGTAGACTTTCCGAAGAAA
>JABUQX010009518.1:0-7500 GCA_015478945.1 Trachelipus rathkii | reverse complement strand
AGATACATAATATATATATATATATATATATATAATTAATATATATATATAACTATAAATCATAATATATATATATATATACTATATATATACATATATATATATATACTATATATATACTATAATATATATATATATATATATATATATATAGCTAACTATATATATATAATCATATATATAATATATATATATATACTACATAGGTATATATATCTAATTGGTATTGAAATACAGAGCTTACTTGCAACCTGATATGCAGTAGTGTCACCTTAGAGATTCTTCCCAAAGATCTAAACTCTGACCTGTTATTTATCAAGAATCCCTTCTGTTGCCACACCTATCATAAAATTGGCGAACGAATTTTAAGAATCAAGCAAAGCATTTATCAACTGACATCACATGATAAGTGAATATGGGATAAGCCTTTCTTTGTCCTCTAAAGACCTTTAATACGTTTTTATCCTCGCGCACCCCAAGCCTCACAACACCTCAAGTCTCGTAGCACACCTCCTAACGTACTTTATCCTTCCTTTACCTCCTACTCTTCATCCATCAACACATGAGACACCCCATACTATAGCGCCTAATTCATACTCCCACAACCCTCTTAGCTTCCACATCTACAATTTAACAACGAATCCACAACATATATCTATATATATATCCGTCATCACCATATATCTTTCATTAAAACCAACTCTATCCTTGAATTAACAGAAGACTCTATAGGAGAAGATCTTGCACACACTATTAATATCCCGCTATATACTCTCATGAGAATATCACATCCGCGCAAAACAACAGTCAGACTCATATCCCAATCATCCAATACCTTTTTGTCGCTTTTCTTTTAATTTAATTAGAAAACGAGAATAATCATGAACGAATAATAAAAGAAAGACTCTGAAATATGTGTTTCTCTCCCTCGCTCATTTTACTGACTATATTTTTTACCATTCTTGAATGCTTCATAGCTTTATTTTCAGTCATGAGTAGAACTCATACTTGCTCACCGTGTTAACTTCTCAGCAAAGCAGGGCAAGCAGCGACTCGACGTTCCGCAAACAATTCGTATGACTAGCCGATATTTTTATTCACGTTGGATGGTCGACTATTGCAAAAAAAATAAAGTTTAAATTGGATTGTTAATAAACAAGCTTAGAAGCAGAACACCTTAATTATCCGACGATCTTTCATATTCAAATCACATTCTATACTGACATTCAAAATTCTACTGTTATATTTCTTTGTGGTCAGGTCTGACACGAGTTTTGCTTCTTATCCAATAAGTTTCGTTGACTTTGGTCTGTAAATATACTTAATATTATCACCTTCACCCATCCCTATGATGATCTATCAACCCTATTACTATCTATCTATCACTAATTTTTAGAAGATGCATTACATATAACACTCTCTAATCATACAGTTTATATACGTAAATATATATATAATACTACTATACTATAATATATATATATATAGTGGGGACGCATAGACATTTCTTGTTTAAATATTAATACCATTTTCTCATTTTATTAATTTCAATCTACATCTTCATACTATTTTTCATATTTTGATGATTGTTAGATTTAAACTATACTATATATAATGGCATCATAACTATAGTACCTGACCTACCTATATTATATGTACCTATATATATATATAACCAATATATATAAATAATATATATCATATATATATATGATAATATATATATATTGCTGAGTTAGTGTGTGGTTATAGAATATATACATATATGGAAAGGAAAGTTTTTCTTATTTGAACTAAATAAGGATATAATTGCTTTATTTTTATTATTTTCTTTATCTTCTCTTCGCTCACGTAATTATCTCTAGTCCTCGTGGAGTAACTCAACTGAATCACACAAAGTTATATCTCCACATAAGACTATGACAACATCGCACAAAAAAAAAAAAACTAACACACAAAATTTTAATTTGGTCAACGTAATTCTTTGAAATTTATTTTCAAAAAATATTTGATTGTTTTAAATTAGATATTGCTAATTCTCATACTATTAACTTGAATCACAGGGTTAAACATTTACCATAATTAACTTCTACACTAATTAATATGCAATATAGCTGCGTACAACGTCTGATCCGGACCCACCTGTAAACACCTCTTCATACATTTACTAGCATTCTAGCAGACGAACTCTCTCTTCCCACTACCATTACTCCCTACAAAACATGTACCCTACTCAGATACGTCTACAGCGTACTACACATCTTAGCATACTAACTTACCACTACACTCAGCTCACTATTATCAACTACTATATATACACTCTATAGAATAGTATACTTGCACCACAAACACATCATCTCATTACAATCACTCCCACCTCACTCGAGCTATACCTACACCTCGCTCTCCTTAATATAAATCACCCACCGTTTACAGTACCTACACGTCCTAACACCCTATACCTCATCATAGCACCTTCACAATACAAACTCACCTACTAATCATACACCGCTACTCTCTGCACCGACTCCAATCATACCTTAATATCACTTACTTCTCAACCTAAGAATCACCGACGCTAACGTCACATCATTACTACACAACTACAACTAATACCGACTCTACACTACTAATACACTACTATCAATTCCATCCAAACCGTCCATAATTGAACCAACCTACATCAATCCTCAACCTCCATCCACTATAAAATTACCACTATCATTATACACAGCCTACTACATAGTCCACACTCTCTCATCACTACTACTTACACAATCCACCCCAACTCTCTATCTAAATCTTCATATCACTACCTCATAATATATAATTACTATATATATAACTTATATATATAATAATACATATAATATAGTATATAGATATCATATCTGACAAAGGCCTATATAGTATATACTAATATATATATATAGTATATATATATATTATATATATATACACTATTTAATGATATATAGTTATATATATATACTTAACTAAATATATTATATATATATACCGTACTATTATAATATAGTATAGCTATATAGACATTATATATATATATCATTATATATAATGTTTTATATATATATATAATATTACTACTATACTATATATAATATATATACGTATATACTTACTAATATATATTACTATAATATATTATTATATATATTAGATATTAAACTATATATATATATTATTATATTATAATATATATATATAATGATATTATATAAATATAATATATATATTATATACTCATAATATATATATATATAAGTGATAATGTTAAGGAATCAGTAACTTCTACTAACATAATATCACTATATACTATCAATATGACTAATATTTATAAATAAATCATATATATATATATATAGAAAATACTATAAATATAGTATTATATATATATTAACTATATATATATATTACTATAACCTACATATATATATAATATATATATCATGATATATATAAAATATATTATATATAGTATATATACTATATAGTATATATATAGAATAGACAAACACATCATATATAATATATATATATATATATAATATATTATATAACTATATATATATAATATTTATATAAAATACTGAAATTATAATAATATATTATATATATAATAGTATATACTATATACCTTATATTATATATATATATACTATATTAGATATCAAATATACTATATACTATCACATTAACCTATCATATACTGATACTACTATCAATGGGAACAATTATACAGCCACCTACAGCTAGTGCTCCCTTACCGTGGATAGAGATATACCAACAGTATACATCCATATGTCCATACCTGTCCGTCATAACCGTATTCCACTCCAACTGCTACTCACTACCGCAGGACGCTACGCACCTCATTTTATAACTGTGAAATATACTACAGCGCCTTTCAATGCGTGTATTCTACGTAACGACAATCGATCTAGACCTCGCATCATCTCCAGTGCTCCACCTCGCCCCTCATACCTCCACGCTACGTTTATCCATTCATCACTACGACACACATTCCACCATAATCAATCCTGCATGCACTCACAACTAGTATACACCATATCATATTAGCGCTATCACCTCTCTTTACACCTACTCTAGCTCGTCTCAACACAATATCATCTCCACTACAAACTCCTAATCACGATCACTTCTACAATACACAAATATATCTACACCATTACTAACTTCTATCTCTACGCACTCATATTATATCGTGAGTGATCTACATGATCTCTCTGATATAATACACAATCAGCACCCACTCTACGATCACCTATATACTAATATATACTAGGCTATATTATTAGTAATAAATACTGTCATATATATTATGTATATTATTAATACCCTATATAGATATATATATATATATAATATACTCATATATACTATACTAGTTATGTATACTTGCTCCTAAGGCTAGATATCAGGTTCATTATCATTCTACCACTTCATCACTATAGGTTATCATTATTATAGAACCTATACCTAATAATATATATCCCTATCAACCATCACACATCTTCACCTATACCGCATCAGCAACCTTCCGACTTATACCATAACTAGCATATAACTAATATATATAACTATACTATATATGCATCAGTACCCGCATATATATACATATCACTAACTCACCACATCATTCCTAACTCACGTACCCTGATCCCATAAAATCACCTACACAACCTCCTAATACGATAACACTATACTCACACTACAATACACCTACCTTCGATAACACTATTCCACTGACTACTGCTATCTCACTCGTACGACCATACCATCCCAATATATCATCTTACATCAAACTACCATGCACTACTAACATAATACATCTGCTTACAGTATACTAACTCACACATCACCACAATTGAAATATACCTTACTAGCTATACACATAGCTCACGTATAGCAACGGAACACCTACATCCCACTTCGCACTCTAGTACTGCATTCAACAGTACACAGTCGCGCTCATCCGCGTTTACCCTTACTACACCAACACACTTATGAATCTCCTACTATCACCGCTATCACTACACACACCATCCCTCTACGCCCTGCACTCATTAATATCACATACCTCTAACATACACTTCCACACTCCATCTCTTTTCCTCACTATTTCACATAACGAATCTATCTACTCGCTTCACGCCAAATATATACACCGCAGTATCTTCACCATTACACCACTCCATCTACTCACTCAGATACGTCACCATACCAATCTACAGGCATCGCTACTACTACGTCCTCACCCAATGGAACCCATCACTCACCTCAACTCACCCACCCGCTATGCAACTTAACTACCACTCCTCACCTTAATCCACGACCTCTCAACTATACCCCAATCTGGCGCAGTTTACTACCAGCACACTAACACTAGTACAACACACGCAGACGTTAATATTACTCAGCATACTATCTACCCGTCGATCCCTTGCATAACGACTCCTCAACCTACTGTCATTACACGATATATATATAGTTATACTAGTATATACAACACATATCACTAATATATATAACTTATACACTATGTGGTGTATACTACTATAATCATAATCATATCTAATACAATCTTAATTATATCATTTACTACTATTAATAAGTATAATAACACGGCCCTAGCGTAAATAGAATATATATATACATATAATCATACTATAATAACTATATCATATATATAATACTATATACTATAGTACTCTATATATATATCACTATATGAAAAGTTCTTTCGAATAATTATGTCATTTGGTATGTATCCCTTTCTCTGATTTCTTTTCCGGTCGTATTAGAGCAGCTATTGTAGACGTTTCCCATTCGTTATTTAAATGTATTAACTGTGTTGTTCCGAAGGGTTCTCTCCTATAACCATGTATTATTTTTCCTTTCGTTAATTAACTCTTCATTATTTCATCACTTGTTTTTATTATTTCACAGCTCACGGGCATAGCCCTATTCTAGGAGGCGAACTTCTCTAAGTAATTTCTGCCTAGGATCCGGATTAGGGATCTAACCCGAGCCCTTGCCATGAGACTTTACCGCTCTACCGATTGAGCCACGGTAGCGGCTTCTTACTCGCATCACTAATTGAGGCAGAGAAAGCATGGTTGTTTTCAATGCCTCAAAAACTCAGTTTCTTCATCTTTTTCCTCGACGTAATTTTCCACAGTACTATTATAACATCTTTAAAAACACATATCTCAAAGGATCGTCTCTGCTTAATATTCATGACGTGTTTTTTTTTCTCGTGATCTCTTTGAAAGTAATCATATTATTTCTCTTTTCTAAGTTGTTGGATGTTCTGACAAGGTTTCAAAATTTCTTCATACAACCCTGGCTACTTGCTTTTTAAAGAGGCGTTGTTCATCCCTGCATGGAGTACGTCTCATATATTTGGGCTGTTCCACTCACACACATAACTCTCATTGAAAAGATAACGTCTCCTACAGTCCGTCGAATTGTTGCCTCACTCTCTTTATATTATTATCGACGTTAAAAAGAGCGATGTTCTTCTTAAATCTCCAGTCTAATACCTCCTCCATTTAGAAAGACTCATGAGACACGTCTTCTCGCACACAGTCTCATAAATTTCTGCCCAACTCTGACCCAAACTTAAACAACTATGCTTAATCTTACATGTATTGCAATGGCAAAGTCCGGATCATATTAATTAACTGTATCCGTTTTTTCAACTTTCTTTGACTTGCAAACTTTCAAGCATCATGTACCGTGACATGTCGGCCTTTCAATTGGACTTGGCTGTCTATGGTGGAATATAATATACCTATATCAATAATATTATACTAAGCATTATAATATTCAATCAAATAATATAATCGCCAAGTATACTATATATATAGGTATAAAACCGATATATACTTAATATTATATATATATAATACTAATATAATTTACTATATACTACGATATGTACCTACTGCATATTATTATAATTTACTTACACAATCGCTCCCTACCCTCCACTGATGCCGCTAATATAGTATATTTAAGTACTATAACTATACATATCATATACTATATATTCCAGGCTTGGGTCCAAGTACAAGTCCACTTGACTTCTGTACTTCGGACCTCTATAGACACATTTTTCTGCGACCAGCTACCTCTGTACTCATGTACGTTTACCCTCTGCAAGTTTCTCCAAAACCCATGTACGTATGTACTACTGCACCATCGTTTGTTCTTAGAAAATCTTCTTGATAACAGTAACTGCAACTAGCTTTCAAGCATTTTTAGAATCTTGCCAAGTATTTTTCTATCATTTTTCTACGTATTATATTATATTTACGTACTTCCTAAATAACATATCCCAATTACGAACCTATAAAGTATGCATCACTTTACTATACATCATATCCTTGCGTTAGTAATACTCTATATACCTATATATACTATATACTTATAGTATTACTAATATATACTATA
>JABUQX010009517.1:30000-35603 GCA_015478945.1 Trachelipus rathkii | reverse complement strand
TAACACAAAAACAGTAAATGCTAAGATTAAAAACCTAAAAATATATTTGGAATCTGCATAAAAAAAACGCGAATAAGAAACACGCTGAAAAAAGTTAGAAGAAAATAAATAATTTTTACTGTAACACTGACCTGTAATGACAGTTATAGTTAATAGTATTATAGTACGTCATGTTGATATTAAGATTTCTTTTTGGAAGTGTATTTGCTCGAATTGTTTTAAGAGAAGCTCATTTTTTTAAATTTCTATGGCGTTAAAATTGTTGTAGACTTTAAACACCTTTTATGACCATAACTGCTTGTCTAGCTTTTTTTCTATCTATATAAAGGCAGGATTTTATATTCCGCGCTAGTTTTTCTAATAAATTATACTTCCTTCCTCGAATCTCATTCATCATGAAAGTTTAGACTATTAGGAGTAACCAAGCCTTTTATTGTGCCAATATCTTGTGTGTTCTTTTAACAAGAGCATAGCTCATCTAGCAAGATTTTCAAGATTGTAGAATTTAAGTGTTTTAATAAAGGTTGCATGATAGCTCATAGGAAGTTTTTAGTGGACTATAGTAGACGGCATGAAACAGTTTTTGCATTCCAAAATAATCTGAACTTATTGAGCTATTTTGCAAGCTATGCCGTAGACTGAGAAGACATATAAATAGATGTGGGCTAATATGTGCATAATATATCCTTCTATCATCTATATATAAAAGACATATATATTTTTTTAATTTGACCAGTAAAAAACATGTATATACATAATAATAATAATACAAAATTAATAATAATATAATAATAATAATATAATAATATTGATAATAATAATAATAAATAATATAATAATAATAATAATAATAATATAATAATAATATAATAATAATAATAATAATAATAATAATATAATAATAATAATAATAATAATAATAATAATAATAATAATAATAATAATAATAATAATAATAATAATAATAATCATATATAATAATAATAATAAATAATAATAATAATAATAATAATAATAGACGAAAGAAGAAAAAGGAGACTATACGGTATGATTAGTTTCTTTGTTTATGTGAGAAACAAAATAGTTTTAAAAAAAAAATAAAAAAAATAAAATCCTCTTCGAAAAAGAGAGATACGAGCTCAATAAAAATGGTTTATGAACATATAGAAATTTAGGTTGTTTCAGTTCTTCCGTTTTCTCCAATTGAAAAAGAACTTTAATGCACGGTTTCATTATTTACCGCGAAAAAAAATAAACAATAATAAAAAAACAACAAACAACAACAACAACCAAAAAAGCAAGAAAGAAAGAAGAAAAAAGACAGGCTAGGCGAAAAAAATATTTAAAATCTACGCTAAGAAAATATCCATTAAAAAAAATGGAAAAAAAAAAAAAAAAAAAAATAAACTCGGAAAAAAAACCGGGCGGGAAAAAAAATTCATTAGATGCAAGGAAACAATAAAATTATAATAACGCTCCAAAAAAATAACTTCCTAATAAACATTCTTTAACATAAAACACATTCACGAATGACATATACTATGTAAATAACACACGCACACCTCCTCAAATAATCTCCTCCCTATCTCAATAACTATTAGTTTATTTATTTTACTTTATAATAAGATCACTCGACACTGAAAAGGTAAATAAATATACTCCTCACTATACTCTCTCAGAAGACAATGAATACAATATATAAATATAATATATAAAGAAATATAATATAGAATCTAAATGTTACTCATTCTCTACTACTCTTACTATAGGTCATTTTACTAATTTCATCAAGATGTAGAAATCGCATATACACTATTAACACATACAACAAATACAACTCACTCCCCTCAAATAAACCACTAACATATACAATAACCCCCAACCTAATATAGTAGTAATATATATACTAATATAATCCCCTCACTCAACATAATACTCAATATTATACTATCGACCTCAATAATATAATACTATAACCAAAAACTATACACTAATATAACCGCTAACAATACTCATCTACTCATCTCACATAATATATATATAACTATATCTAATATATATATCACATACACAACCACTCACTAACATATAAATCATAAATAAACAAATACTCAACCTACATCTCACCTCACATATCACTAAAATAACTCACACTTATCCCTCTACATATACCAAATATACCACAACACCCTCTACCCCTCTCATCAATACTATCCTTACACATATATTAACCACCACAATATAATATACGCTAACATCACACCTACTATACATACCCAAACTGAATATAAATACTATAACTACAACTCACTACTCACTCACCTATATAATCATAATATAAAAAACAAAACTATAAAATAACCTCCTAATATAAAAATATCTACTAAATATATACCACACACACATATACTCACTACCCTATATACTACTCCACTACCTACACTACTCACTCTCACCGCCATACAAAACCAAAATATAACACATATATAAGATATATAACCCATACTCACCACAACTACACCCCTCATACACAAATCAACTACTATATCTATACTACACAATATACCCCCCACCCTATACCAAAACACCACATATATATTATTATCACTAGATATATATGAACACCTCACGGTGATACATTACCATATATATATTCACCACTCATATATCTACTCTCACTACTCAACCTAACCTCTCATCATCAGGCCCCCCCGACCACCCCAAAAACCAACCCCGGACCACCAACAAAACCCCAAACAAACCACACGCCCCACCCCCAAACACCAAAACACCCCCCAAAATCCGCAACCCCGTGCCCACAAAACAGAGAGCATCCGCGAGCCGCACTCGCAGACCACATATCACTCAACATCTCGCAGCTCCGCGCTTTAATAGAAACCACACACACACAAGAAATTATACAAAATAATAAGATTTTAAGTACCCAACAAAATAATCAATTAACACATACTCAATTCAAACTGGACAAACTCCTAAGACACAGCACCACTAGACAACAGCTATCAACCTACTCTTCCACTGTCCACAACCATCGGACCCCGGCAAACGTATAGGTTCCAACAGCACCCACACTTATTCTCTGCGCAACTTAAACCGGCCCCCACTGTCACCACGCCACCAAAGCTAGACCAGCCTCGCCACTCGACATACAGCAAAACGCCAAACCCGTGCTTACATTTCCTCGTACCAGAAGTAGTTACCATATATCTTCTATATGTGCAGATTCCACCGCTGATAACTTCCGAACGACCTACACTCTCGTCGCCCTAACATCTAAACAGAGTAACTCCTACCACAACACCACCCTACCCCGTTCACCGATGCCCCACGAAAAATAAGCACAGCGGGATAATATATAGCGAGCCAACCGAGATCAAGCTTGTTATACGCGAACCAAAAACCAAACCAAAAAGGAAACACCAAACAAACAAAAAGTGGAGAATGAGGAATTCAAATATTTTTGATAGAAAGAAACGGTACAGCCAATGTGCTTTTGTGTTCAAAATAACAAGTTAATCACAGTTCAACGCGCAAGCTCAATCTAAAGCGCCTTCATGACCACTAACCAACAGTTCCCAGGTCTTCGAGCAAATAAAAACCACAACTTTCCTTGCTGTCCTTCGTCAGTTAAGAAAACTAAACTTAAATCATTCAAAAGCATTCATGGCTCAGAGTAGCGGTATATTGTCAATGTTTACCAAGGAGCAGATTTGTCACGAAATGGGCTTTGTCTTGGCTTTGATATTGCAAAAGCAAACCGATTAACTTACACCAGAGGAGACGTTTATATAAGAATCTCTGGCACAAGATTATGTTCTATTGTTCTAGAGCCAAAATAATAAGAAGCTGCAAAAACTCATCGACCAAATTGCCCGCTGCCCTAGACACACATAGCAAGGGTGAAATTACTGCTTATTAGCGGCTGACTATCTTAAAATAAATATACAACCAAAGAATTAAGAAATAGAGTGTCTCCAGCAATTATTATGGCTTTAGGAACCTAGTCTACAGGATATCAAAGAATTTTAATCGCCTACTTCGCGATATTTGTGACGGTATCGTGTCCAAAAAATTTCTTTTATGAACGTTATAACAAAAAAAATTATCTAAGTAAACAAGATCATCTCTCCCGAAAATTTTGATGTCTGAATTGAAAGAGCATAGAACTATATATTACTATATATATATTAACATAACATATAATATAATATTTAATACAAAACTCTTATATATATATATATATATATATATATATATTATAATATATATATATATATATATATATATATTTATACCTATATATATATATATGTATATAAATATTTATATAATTAATAAACTCAACCCCCACATACCCTCACAACCACTAAACCTCACTTATATCTACTAATATAAAATCACACAATATCAACCACACCAAACAACACCATATATACCCAAGTCAAAACACCCCCTCTTCACTATACACACTAACCAACAACAACAAATCCCCTTCAACTCACTATACTCCCATAATCCCATAACTATAATACCACTATAATAAAACAAAAAAAATAAACTCCATATAGTCACCACCACACACTAATAACAACAACCAAAATCAATATCACACCATATACTCATCATACCTATATCCCTAAACCCCTCCATATATATAAATAATCAACAAAAAAGTAAATAAGACCACATACAATATACAAAACAAAAATAAACTATATAATAAAAATTTACCATATTCTCCCAAACCCACAAAACCAACACAAACAACAAACTTATTGAAGAAAAGTTGAAATTTTCGATATCACTTCTCCCTCCTCCACTCTACTCAGTCCGCTTACAACAATTCACACATTTTCAGGAAGATTATATATCACTTCGACCGCCAGCGACGACGAATGCATCATATTTTAAATCTCAAGAATACGTATTTATTTTCCGCAATAATATACCAAAAGACCACAATAATATTATCAGAAACCAATTAACACAAAAACAATTTAATGATTGCGGACACCCACTCTCGCTCCCTCAAAGAACAAACCGTCCAAAAAACTCAAATACATTACAAAAAGAAATTATTAAAGTACCACCAACACTTTCGCCTCGAACAAAATCTCCCCCAGAAACAATAAATCATGGAATCATGAACACCTATTCATCCCAGTAGAAAAAAATGAGTAGAAAACCACACTCCATTCACTTCGCATTTTCACTTTATAAAAAACCGAAAATGCTTCTCGGGATATAACAAATTTAATGAAAGCATCTTGCCTCGCAGAACACAAATATCCCACAAAAATCGAAAAACAAACTACAAACATATCAGTGCATTAATTATAAAAGGTACCATGGACATACTTCCCATTCCCTCAAGTTTGGAAGTCATTTCGCAAAAAAAAATGTAGAAGTTGATATGAAAAAGTTCTGAAAGAATGACTACAGACACAGAAAAACACCCGAAACGACGTTTTAGAGGGCAAAAAAAAAGCTACAGTTGGTGTTGTATAGGGTCAAATCGGCTTAAATTTCGGAATTTAGTATTAATTTTTATGCGAGGTGTGAAATGGGCACAAATGGCAGAG
>JABUQX010009517.1:17500-25000 GCA_015478945.1 Trachelipus rathkii | reverse complement strand
GTGGCATCTGAAGCGATGAAGAACGTAAGGCGCCGGGGAGAAAGATGGAGTACCATAGAAAATTGATAAAAGAGGGGAGAAGAAAATGAAAGCAAGAAATTTTTGAAACTGCTTTAACTCGGTGTTTGGAACGCAGAGTGAAGTAACCAGACGCAAGGACTGGGGAAAGTCCAATTATAGTGCCAATATTGTATAAGGGGAAAAGGTGACACAGGAGACGTTAAAAACTTACAGAGGGAATTTCCTTTTCAACCATCTGCGTAAAAAAACATATCGATGAGAATTTTAGGGAGAAAAAAGCGTTGCAGAAATAGTAGCTTAGCAGGCCAAGACTGAGGCGAGAGAGCAGCCACGGATATTAGAAAGAACAGAAGCACGACGGAATCTCTTGTACGCTCTGAGAATTACGTTGGAGAAAAAGGTAATGGGAATTTAATAAGCCGAGCTATAATAGCTTTCATAGATGCTGAAGAAAGCTTTTGATTCAGTGCCTAGAGAGATACTGTGGAGAGTGTGTTGGAGAGAGAATATGCAGTTGGTAGAAAGTTGAGAGGAGCCCTGGAAGAGTTTGTATAGGAATAGTAAATGTAATGTAAGAACAGAGAATATGAGAATTAGGAATGGTTCGAGGTGAGAACAGGCCGTTAAACAAAGAAGCGTAGGTATATTCACCAACTTTCTGTTTGGATCGTATCGTGGACTGTACGTGATAAGGAAGGCTTGAAAGAAGATAGTCGGAGATTTGGACGGGTGATTATTTTGGCTTATGCGGATGACTTGGCCCGCCGTGCGAGCGAAGGGGAGACACGGTTGAAGAGAATTAGTTGCATAAGTTTGCCGAACAGGCTCGAGATGAGGGCCGGCTTCTGAATAGCTTAAAACCGCAGAAAAGGACGAGAGATTATGCGTGTCAGTAGAGAAGACGGGAGGGGAGGTGAGAGAGTTGAGAATAGAGGTTAGAGGGGATGAGATCAAAGATGATGGAGAATGTAAGTATTGGGTGGACTATTTGGAGAGAGGGAGGAAATGGAACTAGAGCATCACAAGTAGCGATAGCTTTCAGCTATGGCGGGAGCAGTCAAGAGCAGTTGTATCCCATTACTGAAAGCATAAACAAATGCAGTTGTGGAGGTGAAAGGGTGATATTTGAAGGTGTGTTAACTCCGATTTTACTATATGGAGCAGAGAAATGGAGTACGACCACAAGAGAAGATAGTAGAATGCAGTCGGCGGAGATGTACGTTTGAGAGCGATAATGGGAAAGGGGGGGACTAAGGGAAAAAAAAAAAAAGAGACAGACAGAGAACGACAGAATAAGAAAAAGAGGTTGGAAGTGAAGGCATATATTGGAATAAAGATGGACTGCAAAGCCAGATCTGTAAGGTGCGTGGGCGACATTGCGAGAGAATGTATAGAGGATAAGAGTGGCAAGAAGAGATATGGAGTGAGGAGACCGGGAAGAAACGAGAACCAAGAGGCAAGACCTAGAAGACGATGGGAAGTCGTGTAGGAGGACTCTGAGAAGACATGGATTAGGCCGTGATCAGGAGCCCATTGAGGGAAGATGGAGTTTGCAAAGCTAGAAGGAAGATTCAGAAGAGTGCTGGACCCGCTGACAGGGTCTTGACCCTTCCTGGGAGCGGTTTGTAAAGTTGTAAGTACAATATATATTATACTATATATATATACTATATATATATATATATTAACTATATATATTATATATATAATATACTTATATATATATTCCTATACTTATATATATATAAATAAAGCGTTTTACAATATAATATATATATATATTATAACTATATATATATCATATATATAATACTTTACATATATATCTAGTATATCATAATATCACTATATATATATATACTATATAATATATATAATATAACTATTATATTATATATATATATATTATATTATAATATATATAAATAATAATATATATATATATATACATATCATATAAATCCTATATAAGTATATATATATACTATATATATATATATATATTATATATATACATATATATATATATATATATCATTAATATATATAATATATATATACTATATTTAATATATATAATACTATATCATATAAACATAATATATATTTATTTCAATTATCCATATTTATATCACAATGACTACACAGATTACCTGTTGCTGATTATAATTTACTGGAGATAAGTTTCACTATTTCTGCTAAGGAAAAAAAAATTTCGCAAAACCATTTTCATTTGTTCTTTGTATTGTTACCCTTACAACCTTTTTCTTTCAAAGGGATTATTATTATCCTATCATATTAATTATTATTCATTGATTATATTATTATGTATGCATTAACTTACTTATTATTATTATTATTATTATTATTCATTATTCATTATTATTATATATTAATTATACATTATTATTATTATTATTATTATTATTATATTATAAACTTATTAATTATAATATTATATAATTATATATTCATATATTATTATTATTTGTCTAATAAATTATGTATGTATTATTATTATTATTATTATTATTCATTAATTATATTTTATTATTTTATTATTATTATTTATTATAATACTACTTATCTATATTATTAACTCTATTATTATTATTAGTTATTATTATATATTATTAGTATTATTGTTGTTGTTGCTATTATTATTATTTATTATTATTATATATTATTATTATTATTTATTATTATTATTATTATTATTATTATTATATTATTATTTCATTATTATTTTATTATTATTATTATTATTATCTATTTTTTATTTATTATCTGATATTATTCCAATTATTACTTTATTAGTATTATTATTATGTATATATTATTATATATTATTCATTATTGCATTCATTATTATTATTTATTTATTATTATTATTCAGTTATTAATTATTATTATATATTATTATTATTATTTATTATTATTATTCATTACATATTTATTATATCTATTTATTATTATTATTATTACTTATTCATTATTATTATTCATTAATTATTATTATTAATTCATTATTCATTATTATTATTATTATTATTATTAAATTATTATTATTATTATGTATTATTATTATGATTATTATTATTATTTTCAATATTTTTATTATTATTATTATTATTCATTATTATTTATTATTATTATTATTTTATTATTTTATTATTATTATTAATTATTATTATTATTATTATTTAATTATTCATTATTATTATTATTATTATTATTTATTATTATATATTATTATTATTATTGCTGTTATTGATTATTTATTATTATTATTATTATTATTTATTATATTATTATTATTATATTTTTAATTATTATTATTAATTGATTATTATTATTATTATTATTATTATTGTTTTTTATTTTTTTTGGTTATATTATTATTTTGTTATTATTATTATTATTATTATTATTATTATTATTATTATTCATTATCTATCTATGTATTATTATTATTAATTATTATATATTATTATTATTATATATTATTCTTATTACTTATTTATTATTATTATTATACAGTAGAAGCCTGTAGTGTAGTAGTATTAGTAAGCCAGTAGCCAGAAATAAATAATAGTAGTACAGTAAGTAGTAGTACTAATATTAGTCAGTAGTAGTAGTAGTATTAAGTAGTCAGTAGTTTAGTAGTAGTAGTCAGTAAGTAGTTAGTAGTGAGTAGTAGTAGTAGCTAGTCAGTAGTAGTAGTAGTAGTAGTAGTTAGTTAAGCAAGCAGCTAAGAAAAGGAGGAAAAAAAGCTGAAAATGTGAAACATTTATTTGTTTTCTAGAAAGAGTTATGATACTGACAAATATTCACTGCAAATAAGTTTATTTTACATAAGGTTATCAAAGAGTTATCTTTCTGATCTTTACATAATATATATATATATATATATATAGTTATATATAATATATATATAGTATATAATTTATATATATATATATTATAATATATACTAAATACCTTAGTACTAGATATATAAATACTAATATAAGATATATATCAATATCATATATAAATATTTACATACAATATTATTTTTTACATAAAAATTATTTAATTCTCTATATCAATAGTAAGTTTGTATATATATACTATATATCTTATAATGTATGTGTATATATATATATATATATAATAATATACTATATAGTATATTATATCATATATATATATATATTATATTATATATATAAAATATATATATATATACTATATATATATATACTATATTATATATATTATATATATATATATACTATTATATCATTGATATATATATACTTATTATATATATATAATAGTATATAAGTATATATATACTATATCATATATAGATATATTAGTTATATATATACTATATATATATATATATATACTATATATATATATAATTATTAATATTATTATTATTTTGTTTCAAAACCCCGAAATCAGCTCCTGAAACTTATGAACTCTTATAAATTGCTTACGTTAAGAAATGTCTGAGCCAGTCAAGTGATTTTATCTTGTTGAACAGATTCAAAGATGGCCTCGAATCATTCGAAGATGACGCCCCTGTCAGGCAGGGCTTCCTTTTCAACAACCAACGAAAACATTGAAAGTTCGCGAATTAAGCATTTTCTCCGTATTCTAAAATTGGGGAGATGTCTGATGATCTGAATTTTAAGTTTCTACACGGTTCAGTCAATTTTAACTTAAGATTTTAAAATGGGTCGAGTGTTTTCGAAATTCATTCCAAAATTGATGTCAGACCAGAAGAAAAATTACCGAATTGAAGTATCCCAATACCTGATTAATCGGATCGAAAGTAATCTAGATCTGTTAAATAATGTAGTTACAGGTGATGTACCGTGGGTTTCTGGGAATGATCCAGAAACAAAGGCACAATCACCGTACCAGAAGAGTTCAAATTCGCCACAGCCGAAAAAAAAGCGTGACAAATTCGATCGAATGTGAAGACAATGTTGATGTGTTTCTCAATTCTACGCGCATAGTCCATCATAAATTTGCCCCTAGAGGGCAAAGAGTGAACCAACAATACTAAAAAAGTTTCCTTCAGCGTTTGCGGAAAAAGTTTTGATGAAAAGGCAAACACTCTGGTGAGAAAAAAATTAGGTCCACCACGACAACGCAAAGGCTCATGTGGCCTTTTCGATAATGGAATCTTTTACCAAATTTAAAATACCTATGCTTTGCAACCACCCTATTCCTCTGATATATCTCCTGCCAATTTCTCCAAAATTGAAAATTTCAATGAAAGAAAAACAATTTAACTCAATTGAAAACATCCAGGCAATCCGCCGAGACACCGCAACTTGTCTTCACTCACCAGGATGCAACTTGGTACTGAGGAAAGATATCGCACGAAGATTTTTCATTACGTTTCAAGGACAAAACAAGATTTCCGTACTACATCCATCCGCAAACGTAGCCCCTCACATTGAGCAGTGGCGCCACCTGTCTATAAACTTTCCAATCAAGTAATATATATATATATATATATATATATATATATATATATATATATATATATATATATATATATATATATATATATATATCTACATATTTATATATATGTAATAATATATATATATAAATATAATATATATATATATATGTATATATATATATATATATATAATATATCATATTAATATGTATATATATATATATATATATAACTAATATATATATAATATATATATATGTAATATGTATATAATATAAAAAAATATATATAAAAAATATATATATATATATATATATATATATATATATATATATATATATATATATATATATTAATAATATGTATATATACATGTATATATAATAATAATATATATATATATATATATCAATAATAATATAATAATATATATATATATAATAATAATATAATAATATCTAATAATAATATAATATATGCAATATATGTATGTATGTATGTAATAATAATAATAATAATAATATGTAATAATAATAATAATAATATGCATATAATATATACTCCTCTATATATATATATATATATATATATATATATATATATATATATATATAAAGAAATATGGAAAAATGTCAAACGCACTTGTTGTAAAAGGAATAAAATTTTCTGTTGCTTTCTTGTTAGTTTTCATTTTTCTTTATTGATTGGTGAAAATATAAAAAAAAATTTTTGAAAATGATGTTGCGAAAATTTATTTTATCAACTGTCTTATTTACTTAGTGTTTCAGTAAATTGTAATTGCAATTGCAATTGCACATGCGGAAAATATTGAAGTTTGTTCAATTGAACAATTTTTTTTTTTTTTTTTTTGAAATTAGTATATTTTTGATTTCGTTTACTTAATATGAAAGTATGAATTATGTAGATGTCAGGCATTTTTCAGCGGTAAGCTAAACTAGAAAGTGGAAGAAAGTAAGAAACAATGGATAGTTATGTGTGATATATATATATATATATATATATATATATATATATATATATATTTTTTTATATATATATATATTTTTTTATATATATATATATATATATATATATATATATATATATATATATATATATATATAAAATATATATATATATATATATATATATATATATATATATATATATATATATATATATATATATATATATATATATATATATAATATACTAAAACATATATAAATAATAACTAACATATATATATATATATATATATAATATATATATATATATATATATATATATATATATATAACTAGGTTTGTTCAATTGAACAATTTTTTTTTAATAAAGAAGAAATTAATATATTTTGATTTCGTTTACTTAATATGAAAGTATGAAATTATGTAGATGTCAGCATTTTCAGCGGTAAAGTTAAACTAGAAAGTGGAAGAAAGTAAGAAACAATGGATAGTTATGTGTGAAAATATTTATATATATATATATATATATATATATATATATATATATATATATATATATATATATATATATATATATATATATCTATATATATATATATATATATATATATATATATATATATATATATATATATATATATATATATATATATATATATATATATATATATATATATATATTTATTTATATATATATATATATATATATATATATATATATATATATATATATATATATATATATATATATATATATATATATATATATATATATATATATATATATATATATATATATATATATATATATATATAGATATAGATATGGGGAGATAGTGTAGTTTTGTTGATATACATAATACAATTAATTTAATTTAAATAGGAGAAGAGAGAATTGTTAAATAACTAAAGATTTTTTTTTTTTTTTAAATTCATTAAAAAAATTAATTAATTAAATTTAATTTTTAAATGTTTTTAAATTTTGATTTCAATCTATGAAATATGAGATATAAAATTGAAGAAAAATAAATATTTGAA
>JABUQX010009517.1:0-2500 GCA_015478945.1 Trachelipus rathkii | reverse complement strand
ACATCATTTGAAACTTTTCTCCCCGACTACGAGACTCATTTCTCCTTTATAAACATCACAGACTCTGAGGTAAAAAAGGTAATCGCCGGATTAAAAAACAAAAAATGTGATGTTCATACTATCCCCAACCACATCCTCAAACTCGCTGCCGACAAAATAGCCACCCCTTTAAAACAATTGTTCAATGAGTCATTTTTGACAGGAGTTTTTCCAAATATTTTCAAGACAGCAAAAGTGATCCCTATACCTAAAAAAGGAGATCTATCCCTAGCAAAAAATTACAGACCAATAGCTATCACAAATACGATTAGTAAAATATTTGAGAAATTAATTTTCAATCAGATAACAGAATATTTTATATCAAACAACATTCTCAGTGATTCACAATTTGGATTTAAAAAAGGACGCTCAACTGCTGATGCCCTCATTTGCTTAACCGAAAAACTTTACAGAAATATAGAAAATAAAGACTCCTCCCTGTTATTATTATTAGATTTCACAAAAGCTTTTGACATGATTGATCATGACATACTATTAAGTAAAATGAACAAAATGGGTTTTGAGGGAACAAACTTACAATGGTTTAAAAGCTACTTAAAGGAGAGATCTCAATACGTAAAACTAAATGAAACTACTTCAGCCACGCTTCAAACATCAACCGGCGTACCCCAGGGCTCAATTCTTGGACCATTTCTATTTACCCTATATACAAATGATCTGTTCAACTCTCATGACGCTTTTTCAGTATCATTTGCTGACGATACCTCCATATTAATAAATGACAAAAATGCCGAGTCTCTATCTCGTAAAGGAGTTGACACATTAACAAAAATAATGAAATGGATAGATGCTAATAAGCTATCTTTAAATTTAAGTAAAACATCTTACATTATTTTTAGCAACAAACAAATTAACGATTTAAATATTAAAATTAACAATATAGAACTAAATAGGGCTACAAACGCTAAAATACTAGGAATAACAATCGATGAAAAGCTGACGTTTAAAGATCATATTAACAACCTAGTTAGCAGACTGTCGAGATACATGTATATGCTAATAAAATTAAAAAATATTGTACCTCTTTCCATTCTTAGAAAAATATACTATGCACTAATACACCCCCACTTACTTTACTGTCTTCCTATCTACGGTACCACAAGTAACTCGGTAATCCACCCTGTAACTGTAATCCAAAAGCGATTTATTCGCCTCATTAGCAATACAAGGGACTTTTACAGCCATACTCAACCATTATTCAAAAACCTAAAGATATTGCAGTTTAAAGACTTGCTAAATATATCACTCCTGAAAGAGATACATAAAATTATCCATAATAATGCATGTGAATTCTTGCTAACAAATTTTCATTTAAACCAAGCAAGGCGCGAAGCAAATCAAATAAATCTAAGAAATAATACTTATATAAACCCACCCTTCTGTAGACTAAAAAAAGCCACTCAAAGTGTCAGCTACAAAGCAGCTAAACTTTACAACTCAATGCCACAAGACATCAAAACGGAAAACTCTACCAAATCTTTTGCTAAAAAAATAAAAACGTATTATCTAAATAAATATAATTAAATAACTAACTCAACCTATTTCAACCTATGTAAAAGCTAGCTTACACCATTATTATTATTATTATTTATTATATATTATTATTATTATTATTATATTATTATTATTATTTTATTATTATATTTTATATTATTATTATTCTATTATTATATTATTATTATTATTTTTATTATTATTATTATTTTATTATATTATTATTATAATTATAATTATTATTATTATTATTATATTATTATTATTATTATTATTATTATTATTATTATTATATATTATTATTATTATTATTATTTTATATTATAATTATTTAATGTAATAATTAGGTATGCGTTGTAATTGTGATTGTTGATTGTAGATTATTATTGTTGTAATTATATTTTATTATTATTTATTAATTATTATTATTATTATTATTATTATTATTATTATTATTATTATTATTATTATTATTATATTAGCTTATTATTATTTTATTATTATATTTATTAATTAATTATTATTATTTTTTTAACCTACTATTATTATTATCGTTATTATGGTTATTATTACTATTATTATTGTTATTATTAGTATTATTATTAGTATTTATTATTATATTATTATATTATTATTATAATATTTTTTTTTATATTTATATTATTATTTATATTATTATTATTATATTATTATTATTATATTATTATTATTATTTTATTATATTATTAATATTATTATTATTAATTAATATTATTTTTATTATTATAACATTATTATGGATACTATTAGTACTATTTTAATTATTACAATTATTATTATTTACTATCATTATTATTATTATTACTATTATTATTTTATTATTAATTATTATTATATATTAATTATTATTATTATTATTATTATTATTATTATTTTACTATTATTAGTATTATTAATAGATCTCTTT
>JABUQX010009516.1:22500-26871 GCA_015478945.1 Trachelipus rathkii | reverse complement strand
GGAAGAGAGATCCTTATTAATAGGGCTACTATTAGCTGGCTTCCTCCTCCAATCCCTGGAATTATATTATATATATTAATATATATATATATATATATATATATATATATATATATATATAATATATTATAATATATATATATATATATATATATATATTATATATATAATATATATATATATATATATATATATATATATATTATATATATATATATATATATAATATATATATATATATATATATATATATATATATATATATATATATATATATATATATTATATATATATTATATATATATATATATATATTATATTTATTATATATATATAATATATTTTGTATTATTTATTTATTTTATTTT
Source organism: Trachelipus rathkii (assembly GCA_015478945.1). NCBI lineage: Eukaryota > Metazoa > Arthropoda > Malacostraca > Isopoda > Trachelipodidae > Trachelipus > Trachelipus rathkii. The sequence continues at coordinate 26,503 of JABUQX010009516.1, read as the reverse complement.
TATGCTTACATCTTTTTTCCGGCTGCTTTGAGGGGGTAGTGTAGCGTACAGCCTCTCCACTCACAACCTCCCCTCATCTCGCCTCACTCCACCATCCTCCACCCCACTCTATCCCTCGCCAAAACCCTACCCTCTTCCTCCCTCATACCCTCCTCCTCCAACATTCTCCCTTTATTCCATCCATCCACCTCCTCCTTGGTCTCCCCCTTTCTCCTTCCTATCCCCTCCGCCTCCCAAACTCTCTTAACCACTCTCTGTTCCTCCATTCTCACTAGATGCCCATACCATCTTAACATTCCCTTCTCCGCTCTTCACCACCCATTCCTCCAATCACATCTCTCCCTCACCACCCTATTCCTAATCCTCTCCCTTCTACTAACCCCACAAACCGCTCTCAACCCTTTCATCTCAAATACTTCCAACTTCTTCCTGGACCTGGCATTCAACCCCCACGTTCACACCATACAACACCTGCTGGTACAACAAATTTTTCAACATACTTATCTATCTAACTTTCTGTGATAAAATCCCCACCTTTCCATACTTCTCTCAGACCACTCAAAGCTCTCATTCCCTTCTCCTACTCTATGTTCTTAATCTCCTCCTTCATCCCTCCCCCTTACCCAAATCCATCCCTAAATATCTAAACATCTTTACTTCTTCCAAAACTACATCCCGCCGGACTCGAACCTCTAACGGCCCTACGCCTCCTCTCTTTCTCCTCCCCTCAACACTAACACTTTAACTCTTGCCAGGATCTTATTTTTAAGGCCCCTTTTGTCCGCAACATTCTCTTGCAAACTCCTCACCAAATACCTCATCTTCCGCGTTCTTCGCCAGCTAGGGCAGTATCATCCGCAAACAGTATCATGTTCACTTCCCTTCTGACATTCCCATTTGTCAATTCCACCCCCCTCCCCTCCCTCACCATTCCTCTACAAACACTCTCCATAAACAAATTTGAATAGCCACGGCGACATTACACACCCCTGCCTCAGTCCTCTCACCACCCCAAACATCTCACTCTCCCCTCCTAACACCCTCACACACATTCTACTGTTCCTATAAAAGGCCCTAATACCTTTACCTAGTTTACCCCCCACTCCATTTTCCTCCAACACCCTCCACACCATACTATACCACATCGCCCCACTTCGTAGGTGGCATCCATTTTCCTCCAACACCCTCCACACTTCACCCATTCACCCTCTTCACTCTATCATATGCTTTCTCTAAATCTAAAAAACACCCATACACTTTCCCTTTCCTCTCAATACTTTTCTCCACAAGCATCTTTAGTGTGAACACTTGGTCCACACACCCTCTTTCCTCCCTAAATCCTCCTTGTTCTTCCCCCATTCTTCCCTCCGTTAACCCTCTCACTCTCTCAATCAGGATTCTACCATACACTTTCCCTACCACACTTAATAGACATATACCTCTATAATTCCCACATCCATCCTATCCCCCTTCCCCTTATACAGGGGAACCAAACAACATCCTCCGCAATCCTGTGGTAAGCTCACCACTCCTCCAAACATATTTGTATAACCTGTAACAACCATTCTCAGCCCTATACGCTCCATTCTGTAACATTTTCCATTCTCACGCCCATCCAGACCCTGCGACTCCGCTTTTTTTCCTTTATTCAAGCCCTAATAATTTCCTCCATTTGTATTTCATCCTCCCCCCCCCTCCTCCCTCCCCAATTCACCCCCCATCCTCACCTCTGAATCATCCTCCTCGCCCCCCCACCTCAATTTAATAATCCACTAAAAATACTCCCCGACACACCATACTCTCTTCCTGCACCATCCTCTCTACTATCCCTCCGCATCTCTTTCCCTTGATCCTCTCCCCAACCCCTCCTTCTTCTTCTTTTTTTATTTAACACTTTTTCCAGAAACATCTTGCTTCCCTGATTCAAAATCTTCCATCACGCTTTCTACAACCACTCATCTTTTGGCTCTTCTCTTACGCCTCTCCAGCCGCCTCGTTTGCTTCATCTACGCCTTCTAGTATTCCTCCACTTTCCTTCTCTCCTACTTCCGCAACCATTTCCACAATAAGGCCTCCTTTTTCCTTTTCACCAACCTCCTTCACTCTCCTGCACATCCACCATTCACTCCTTCCTTCTGCTAGCAACCCACCGCTTTTTACTCCAGCATACCCCCTCTGCCTCTTCACATACTGCTCTTTAAATCTCATCCACTCCCTCCACCTCCCGCAGTTTCCGTCCCTCTCACGTCTCTCCACCTATCCTCCATACCCCTCCTAAACTCCCTCTTACACACTGTCTCCTCCAATTTTTCCACCTTTATCACCTCTACTCTCCTCTTTTCCCCCCTTTCCCTAATCGTCACCTCTCCTCCCACTCTTAACCTAGCGACCACCAAATAGTGATCCGATATTCCGCCCTCCCCGCCCGTCTCTAAACATACATTTACATCTAGTAATCTACCTTTATCCTTCCCATTTTAGCACACACATAATCCAGTACCACCCTCCCCCCCGTTATCTCACTCTTCCATGTATACTTATGATTATCACTTTTTTTGAACCAAGTATTCCCCACTATCATTCTTTTTTCAACACACAACTCTATCAGACTTTCCCCATTATCATTCCTCTCCCCTACCCCAAATGGTCCTATTATTCTTCCCCCCCCCCCCCCTCCCCACTCCTGCATTCAAATCTCCCAATAGACAAATTTTGTCATTTACCCCGAAACTTTCCCAACACTCATTCAACTCATTCCAAAATCTTTCTCCTCTCCTCTCCCTCGTTCCATTCACTGTGCATATGCACTATAAAACCCACATTTCCCCGCAAATCTTTCACTTTTAACCCACATTACCCTCGAACTCACCTGGCTACACACCCTTACCTTCTCCCACACCTCTTTCCTCATAACTATTCCCACCCCTTCCCTCCCCCTCACTCTCTCATTCACCCCTGAAATCATACCCTTGTATTTCCCAAAATCCAACTCCCTCTTTCCCTTCAGCTTAGTTTCCGTTACCCCTAACACATCCAACCTTTTTTCTTCGAACATTAACCCTACTTCCTCCCTCTTCAAATCCTCGTTTGCCCCTCTCACGTTCATACATCCCACCCTTATTACCTCTCTCCTCCCCATCTTTCCCTTCTTCTATATCTATTTTCACTCAATCTTTTTCACTTAGGCTGCACGTTTTGTGGGACACCCCACCCTAGGCACTTCCCAAAACCTACGGCCACCACCCCGCTCACCAAATACACCCCAAATAATAACAGTAGTAATAAAAAGGTTAAAATTATAATATAAAACAATATAAAAATATAAAAGGATAAAACCTATACTATCAATATATATCTATTTCACAGTAAATTTTCAATATATATATTCACGTACCCAATTAATTTTCCCAAAAAAAATAAAGTACCAATTTTTCGTATTCCAATTAATCCTACTCAATACTACTAAACAAATTTTAATTTTACAATTACAGAAACCTTGTGTTCAACGCCAAGCTAACCTACAATTTAGTAAACATAAAAATCACAATTTAGTATTTCCCATCGTCACTGGATGCATAAATAAGTCAATGTAATTATTTTCTTTCCCGGCAACGTCGGGCAATGTCTAAAATAAATTAGACTTAGTTCAACTAATTTCCTTTTTTAAAGACCAAATGATCGGAATAAATTATTATTACTACGGAAAATACTCACAACTTTTAGGACACAATTAGTTAATATTAGCAGTATTATAATATAAAACAATATAAAAATATAAAAGGATAAAACCTATACTATCAATATATATCTATTTCACAGTAGATTTTCAATATATATATTCACGTACCCAATTAATTTTCCCAAAAAAATAAAGTAACAATTTTTCGTATTCCAATTAATCCTAATCAATACTACTAAATAAATTTTAATTTTACAATTACAGAAACCTTGTGTTCAACGCTAAGCTAACTTATAATTTAGTAAACATAAAAATCACAATTTA
>JABUQX010009516.1:7500-10000 GCA_015478945.1 Trachelipus rathkii | reverse complement strand
ACAAAAGTTGTAAGCCTTTAGAGGAGCTTGAAATGAATCATGAATTATTGAATCTTCTTTCAAAAAATCTCAAATCATTTGAAATGCTGTAAAATCACGAAAGTGATTGAATTTAAACTTATTCACTTATGATTTCAAATTTTTTCCGTTTTTCACTCTTTCAATAAGTCCTATATGGCAACCTTCCCATCATTAGATACAGAAACTGCCTCTTAAGGAGAAGACTTTATCTAAAAATCCGATTTAATAAAATCTATTGAAAGAAGACGTTTTTAAGTGTCGTACTTTTTGAGATTTTTAATTTATGAAAAAAAAAACTGTCAACTTATTTCGACTCCGCTCCGGTCCGACTCCAGCTCCGGCTCGGCTCCGGCTCCGGCTCACCATGGCTCCGACTCCGACCTCCGTGCTCGTCTCCGACTAAGGATTCCTGCAAACTTATTTGAAAACTGTTTAAGCACAGGTCTTCTGACAGTAAATTTTGTCAGCCTAAAAAATATTTTTAAAAAAAAATTAATACACAGGATCTGGCTCCGGCTCCGGTTTCGGATCCAACTAAGGTTTCTGTACTATTTGAAAATTGTTCAGCACGTCTTCTAGCAATAAATTTTTCATGCTAAATTATTTCTTAAAAAAATTATACAGTATTGTTTTGTAGTTTTGCTCTGGATCCGATCCACTAAAGGGGGTTTTTTTTTTTTTTTTTCTTGCCCCCAACTATTTGAAAATTGTTCAGCACGTCTTCTGGCAATAAATTTTTTCTAAAAAAATTATTTCTTGGAAAAGAATTATACCCAGGATCCTGCTCCGGGTCCGGGTCCGGGTCCGGGTCCGGGTCCGGGTCCGGGTCCGGGTCCGGGTCCGGGTCCGGGTCCGGCTCCATTTATTTGACTGGGTAAAAACAGAAAAATGAGTTAGAGGTTGCGAAAATGAAAAAAAAATAGATTTTCTTTAATTATAAATAAAACCTTTTTTGATCCTGAACCTGGAATAGCAATTTTGACTGGAATTGAAATATTTTTGTTCGACACCTCTCTAAATAAATTTCTGTTTAAAAAACCATTTAGAACTTTTAAAAAAATAATTACACCATGATGTTCAGGAGGAAATTTTCTAATAATTTAGATAATAAAAAAAAATATGTGAAAATTTTCATTAAAAATGTGATGCTTTCTTTAAAATGTTTTGGCGAAAAAATCAAGAAAATTTTTTTTACAATCAATTTGGTATTTTTTTCAACATAACTTCTGCTCTCTGAAAATTAATTAATGAAGAAATAAAAATGTTTCCTCTCAAAATTATTGACAAATGAAAAGAAATTGCAATCTGTTTACTTGTTTACTTGATGATTTTTTGTAAACCAGTTAGAGAACAATTTCAGGAGCCATAGATCCATACTTGACAATTTTTGAAAAGTGATTCAATCGATATGTATTAAAAAAATTTAAATTTTTATAAAAAATTTATATACAGTTTTATTTGGAGCGATATGAATTCTAGCATTTTTCTTACTCTAATAATGCACTCCAGAAGGATATTCCTCTACTCTGAAAAGTCTTGAAACAAACTATCTCAATTTTGCAGGGATGGAAAGCCTAAAAGGACTTTCTCTGATGAGTAGTCATAATAGCTACACAACGTAAATGGAGGAATATATTAATCATTTTGCAGTTAAGAGAGCAAGAAGAATTTTTTTATATATAAGAATAATATCTTTTTAGTATTTTGAAATTGTTATCAATATTTATATATATATATATATATATATATATAATATATATATATATATATATATATATATATATATATATATATATATATATATATATATATATATATATATATATATATATATATATATATATATATATATATATATATAAACAGATGTCACCACCTCTCACGGACAAGGTCCCATTGATGGAAGGGGGTGTAAATCACATTACAGGTGTGAAAACTAACGCAAATTTCTCCTACTAGCACATACTGTAAGTAGGCTTTAAAGGAAGGGAGTTTAAATTCAGCAGGAAACAGAGAATGTTATAGAATTTCACAGAATAGAGGTGGGTGGAAAAAAAGAAACACCACAGCGAAGAAACTTGGAGTTGCTAATGTGAAGACAGAACCCATGTGAAGACATTGCACCCCTTGTACTACGAGGGTATTGTAAGTTTGGTGGTGGATGAATGGTCGGCTCCATTGAGCACTTGCAGCTGTTATACCTATAGAAAAGAGACAAAGCTTTAACGTCGCTGTAGCAAAGGTTGAGAGTTATGTGAATTGGAAAGTGCAGAACTGTTTAAAAGTCGGTTAAAGTTAACTTCACGGACATCACGGAGATTTCTTACGTTATAGAAACTACTACCACAAAATACTCTAATATGGATTAGAGCAGACCTAATATAACGCGGAACACCAAATTCGTCACAAAAATAAAATTAAAAATTAAAAAATTATTAAATAAAATAACGCTACGAGAAGTCTACAGAACTTATGAAAT
>JABUQX010009515.1:35000-58022 GCA_015478945.1 Trachelipus rathkii | reverse complement strand
TATATTATATAAGTGTTGATTATATGTATATATATACTAGGGATGGACAGTAGTTAGTTATATATATATATTTTGATTATTATCTGGTAGTATATTCTCATTTTTTTTCAGAAATTGAGCTTTTATGTCTTTATTTATTGTTTTCGAAAATACGGTAATAAATTTACTTTTTTGATACTGTCTATAGGTAACTTTAATTAATTGAAGTTTATTATCTTATGAGGGGAGAGAAATCATGTCAATCTAGAACCAGAGAATCGAAAATCAACCGTTTCATTTTTGTAGCTACTTTGAATTATTTTTTGATTCTTGAAGAAAAAGTATCTATTACATTTTGTCAATTATAATAGGCGTACAGTTATTATGTGTAACAGTCAGTTGTGTCGATCCATTGATTTTAAAGAGTTTGCCAAACCACCAGTACTTCTATGGATTGGCCACTTTAAATACTTCTACTGTAATCCTTTTTATAATTAATGCGGACATTTTAAAAAGCTCTCATCCATAAACATTGCTGTATTATTTGTTAAAAAGATAAAGGTGAAGAATAAAGTCTAGTTCAGATTGAATGCCTTTTATTTTTGAAATACTCACACAACGTGAATTACTTCTTTCAATTGTTAAAAAACTTATTTCGATATGTCGTATGTCAAATGAGAATATTTCATTAGGTATTTTTTGCAAAGTTAGATCTAGATTTAAAGCGACTATGTTATGAGACTATTAGAATCGAGAACTGGAAAGTTCCTTTTAGACCAGAGAAAATATTCGGAAAAAAACAGTTCTAGAAGAAGCGGTTAGCAAAAAAAATAAACTTTAAAAAATTTTCTTAAAGGGACGCTTCTTGCATTCAAAAATGGATCTTGCACAAGGCAAAGCTAAATTATTTTGCTATTAATATTAGATACGTGGGCATATTTTAAAACAATTAGATAAAACAATATTAATAAGTACGTGGTTTTAGCGCATTTTAGTAAGTGAATGATTACCAAATACGCAAACATGTTCAGGCTAATTATTCTAGAGTCTTTTGTGTATTGGGAGTGACATGTTGTGGTGATATTTGGTTAAAGCTACAACTATCATTCGATCCATATCTCAAAAACTACAATGCACAGGAAAAAGGAATACATTGTTGCAATCCTGGCAAAACTTGTATTGGCTAGTGAAACTATATAAAAAAAAAAAGAAACATCGTTCAAAAATCTACATATGCTTGTATGTTAGTTAGGAAATGTAAAAAAAAATTATTAATAAATAAAATAAATTATTGGCTTATTTTTTTTATTTGTTGAGTGAGCATGGGGGATCTATTAATATATTATTTTTTTTATTGTTATACTTGCTATGTTGACGTTATTTATTTTAATATTATTATTATTTTTATATATTATATTAATATTATATATAATATTATTATTTATATATATATTATATTTATTTATTATATGTTATATATTATATATTTATATTATATATATATTATATTATATATATTATATTTATTATATATATTATTATATATATATATTTTATTATATTTATTTTTATTATATATATTGGTTTATATATATATATTTTATAGTATATATATATATACCATAAATTTAGTATTATTGTTAAATTATTACACGGCAATTATAGGGGCTCTTGTGTTAGTCGACGTTAGGAAACACAGAGCGGGGACGTTTTTTTCACATACCCCGTAGGGAGGGGTTGGAGGAACCCCTGCGACACCTAAATACCAAAGAGCGGGGGTTCGGAGACCCTCCCCGGAGTTGGGGAATTAGTCCTACCCCGTAGTTCCCCGGAGGCCGAGAGACCCCCACAACTGATATCTATGCGGTTGCTCGTGCGATATACCCTGGTTGGTATTCTTTAGTAAAAAATAAATAATTAATAGAAAACTTATTTTATCTTTAACGAGTAACCAATAAAAGTCTCTAAATAGGCCTTCTAATCATAACTTTATATAATTATAACAATAAATTTTTTTAATTTTTTTATTTTATTTTTACATTTTCTATTAAATTTTTATTTGTGTGTACCAGGATTGCCTAAAAATGTGTATTCCTTTTTCGTGCGTGTAGGCTTATCTGTAGTTATTGTATTGATTATAGATTTTTATTTATTTTAATTATATTTTATTTTTTTTACATTTTCCGCTACTAATTTTCATACGCTGTGTGACTTGTCCAGCAATGTATTCCTTTCCCTTTTATCTATTGTAGTTTTTTAGATATGTATTTTGTTTTTTTTTAAACCATTTAATTTCACCGACGTTTTAATAAGAATTCGATGAATGAATAAGAGGCAATAGTCAGGCTTATACGGATTTAGCGCATTCAAACGATGAATCATTACGATTTGAATATATTAAATAAGGACATAGAGAATGAGGAACAGTAAGCTGGTAAATGTGAAATTTTATTATGAATTGTGTTCAATTTTCACAAGTAATAGTTGTTTTCAGAAATAACTTGATAAAACCATGATAAAAAACTATAATTTTTTGTTTGTTCGCCGATGCATTAACTTTCACAGCATGAGTGCTGGAATTCATACTGGGTATTTGTGAGCAGCTCGTAGATTGTTTCCTCCGCGGATTATGCTTTCATCCAGTTTAATCTTTTATAAGCAATGCAAGACACAAACAGCAAATGCAGACGCGATATCCACAATATTAATGAGAAGCTCTAATAGTCTGTTATCTTCTGATATAGGTCAATCTTAGATCTAAGAGAAAAGTATGTAGAGAGTAACATGTCTTATTGTACTCGAAGAATGCTTTTTGCATACTATATATAGTACGCATTTTATTTAGCTTATGAGCTTGCCTGGATTGGTTTTTTTTTTATTGGGTACTCCTGAACTTTCTCTCTCCGTTAGTCAAGTGGGAACAAATCAAAACACTCAAAAATATATTCAATCAGAAGTCTTGACTTGCAGAAATTTTTTATATTATTATTATATTATATATAATTATTATTATATATGTATAATATATTAGTATATATTATATATTAATATAATTTATTTATATTATATAGTATATATTATATTTATTATAATATATTATATATATATATAATATATATATTATTATATTAATATATATTTATTATATATATTATAATGTATATTTAGTATATATATATATATATATATATTATTATATATTTATTCATACACATTTAAGCATTTAATTTATATATTTAATTATTTTTTGTATCATTTTTTATAGTAATATATGCACGCAATTTTATATATATAATATTATATATATATATATATTTATATTTATATATATATATTTATATTAATTATATTAATCTTTTATATGATATATATATTTATTATAAGTATTATATATTTATATTATTTTATTATTATATTATATATTAAATATATTATCTGACATATTTAATAAATACATGTAAAGAAATATATAGCAAGATTTTATTGCAATATTATTATATTATATTATAGATAAATATATATATATCAAAATGACATGAATTCAATAGAAAGAAGGGAAAGAATGTTTAATCTTGGAAAACAATATTTATTCTTGTCGGCATCTTTGTTGGTCCACAGGTTCAGGTCTTCCTCAGAATCCAAGATCTGATATTATAAAGCTAGGATATGTTCTTTATTTGAACTAGTTAGCTCAAGATGATATTATAATACTTATCTAAGAAATCTGGGTTTCTGGAGTCAGATTTAGTCAAGCAGTTTTCATTTGTAAATTCCATCCTTGTGGTATCTTGTCAGATGAAGATTTGACAAGGTAAATTTGACCAATTGGAGCATGTCAGAAATAATAGCGGACTTGATATATAATAAGTACAATCGTTCCAGTAAAAGCCTTTTTTAACCTAAAAATTCCTCTATAAATACTTCAAGAAGAGAATTACAACCTAAATGGCATTAGTGATGAAATAATAAATAATCAACGGATATCATAATTTAACATTTAATATATATAAGAGGATTTCCCTACTATCCTTAATAATTTTTCTAAGATGCGGCTTTCACTACAGATTACAGACTTTCATTCCTTAGTCAAATGAATAGAAGCTTATTTTCTTCTTAAAAGAGTAATAAAATTGAGTCTTAGGGATCGCTGAAGGATGGATTTCTAGTTGAAGAAGTTTATATGTTTTTAAGAAAATTGTTTTGGATAAATTTATGGTGCATTTGCTAAGGCAGTTCTCAAAAGAAATATTATTTTTTCTAAAAATATAGAAAGAAAGTGATTTATTATTTTTTTTTTAAATAAAAAATGTTTTTTAAATAAATGGTAAAATTAGCATATCGTTTCAGGCAGCGTCATAGTCAATAGAGGAAATATTTAAATCTTTAAGGTGAACTAAACTTAAATTTTTTGCTGTTTTTAAAAAAAAAATAAAACTTTTTTGAATATTACAAGTGAAGTATCTGGCCAGTTTCATTTGTTTTGAGAGTGTTTGCATTAGTAAATTAGGAATGAATAGTGATATATTCTTTTTTCTGTATTTTCCTAATAATACGTCGTTACTACAAAAAGGTTTTGACATTGTTTGCATTATTTTAAAGCTAATCTTTTTAACATGCTTTCAGGGATCAAACCTGTGAATAAGGAGTGTGGTGGAAAAAATCACAATGTTCTTAGCTATCTTCAATATTTGTAAATGTGAAAAGAAAATTGAGCCGGGGCAATGTGTTAGTGCAGAAACAAGTTTTAATTGAACCATAATTGGGACTGCTTCTACTCACAGCAGTAAGTAATCCTCACTAGAAATCACAAAATTGAGAACTGACAGTTTAATATAAGAAAACAAAGTACCAAGCTGGAACTAACTGGATGATTTTAAAATGATGTAGCGGTCAAAATATTTTCCTGACTCGGCAACCCGGTTTGAAATGAAACTACTAATGCTCTTTCAACGGGAGTCCATAGAGCTCTTTATATACCTTACAGCTATCATCTAGTACAGATTGAATATTGCTTTTAATACATAAAGTCCACTTACCACCCATCCATGTCTTCTTTCCTCTATGCTTAGTCTATAAATAAGTTTAGGGATACCTTATAATTCCCACTTGCTTCATTAATGTGCTAATGTGGAATTGTTTGAGTGTCCATATATTCTTCATTTATACCGATAGTGCCTCAGTGTATGAGAATGTAGTGCAAGAGTACAATTTCTCTATTTTATGGTTTAGATAAAATGTATGTCATCTTTTTTTATTTCTAAGCTGAATGATGTTTTTTTGTAAAAACATTTTTTTTATTACTCGAAGAGTAATGCTTGTATTTTTATTGCTTATCATCATTATTTGATAACCATAATGTTGTAAGTACAACACTAGCTTTATTTATCTCCCCACTATTTACAAGTTACCATGCGTATTATGCTGTATCCAGATCTAGGCCCCAGCCATTCTCCCAAGCGTGTGACCTAGTGTTTTTCTAAACAGTCTCCAATATTGTTACTTAGATAATGTCCTCAAACACCTTTACGACTCAATGTTTAATTGACTTTGCATTCTGGCTGCAAAATAAGAGATCTTTGATCCAGAAAGTTTGGCTGTTCTTTCCACAAATCCAAAAACCTAAAGTATTTTCGGAAAAAACATAGTTGCCAACCCTTTCATTAGTATCACCTAAAGCTCCTACTGGTCCCCATTCCTTGACGGGGCGTACCGTAAGCCTGAGGTGTGTGGGAAGCAATCTCCATAATATAGCATTCACCGTTCTGTCCATAGTCTTATCATCTTCGTAATCTAATCTCCTATAATCTATGCGATTAATTCTGTTGACGCGTTCGTATGCCCTATATCATTATGGCTACGCGACATGTCGAATTCATTCATTCTGATCATACAATTTGTAGAATCAATCTCTCTATTCCATATATCTTATCCCCACTGATATCACTCACTCGTGCAACTGTTGATTAACATATTCATGCTCAATCGTTTTTTTTATTCTTTTATTTTGAAAAGTCCTATCTATGTATCGTATCATATAGAGTCTCCAATTAGCAATTTATCAGTCTTCCCTTTTAAAAACTCCTCAATATTACCATTGGCACTCTCTGATCCCTCCCCTATCTGTAAGACAGTGTTTCTAAAAGCCTGTTACTGCAGTTTCACTGGCTGAACTGACATTTCGAATATCTTCTCATCTTTAAATATTATTTCTTATTGTTTGTTACAACTCATATCAGTCTGCAGGACCTATGTATTATCATCGTGACTTTAGTGCCTTTTCCCTTCATCTCATGGTTGCCATTAGTTTTAATCACTATTCCTTTTGCGTAGTGACCCAGTATTTAAGGTATCGCTCATACTTTCTCTTTCTCTCTCGCTCTTTCTCCATCCCTACTAACTTTTTTTTTTTTAATAATGGTGTATTTTTTTATATTATACCTTTTTAGCTGTTTTTGTGGGGGAGGTGATTAGTATTATTATGTATATGAGTAGTAGGTATTATGTTATTTATAGGTTTGGTTTTTTATTTTATAAGTATATATATTTTTATTTTGTTTTGTGAATGAGTATATTAGGCTGTAGCGTAATAGTGGTAATATATTTTTTTTATTATTTTGTATATATATAAATATATATATATATATATATAATATATATATTAGTATATTATTTTATATTGTTTTATTACTATATTTAATATATTAGTTATTATATTATACTTAACTGCATATTTTCATATAAGATTATATTATTATATTATTTTATATATTTATATATTATAAAAAAAAGTATTCTTTCATTTTTGATTGAAGCGGGCTTTTTTAACACAATATATCTGTGCATTCTATTAATAGTTTTAATTATGGAGACTGTTTAATCAGATTCCAAGGAAATAACAATGTATAAATGTGTATATTAACCATTAAATTGTTCTGGTTGTCTGATTGTAGAAAATATATCTTTGCCTGTGAACGTTCACGGAGCGTACACCCCTTGTCTTTGTGCGATTTATGATTTAGATAAACGTTTTTGAGAATCATTTAGAGGTGCACTTCTCATAAAAATGAGACTTTTTAATTTGTTATAAAGCAGACAGGAGAATTCAACTTTGAAAATGCTTCTTTTCAATATTAAGAACATTTTTTAATATTAAAATTCCACTAACTTAAATTTTAATTATATCTTTTAACTAATGACAGTTATAAAGTTTAACTTACAAGTGTTGCTTAGCTGCGTATATCGTGTTTTTATTTATATATCATGTAGGAATTATATTAGGTTGCTACTTAATACTGAACATGACGCAAAACTCTTTATTAATTTAAAAACTGAAGATCCAACACTTATTGTTACTGTTAAGGAATTCACTAATAATATTGGATTTCGTGGCTCTCACAAAAGTAATTTGACTTCGACGTTGTTTATTATACTAAGTATTAATCTATGATTTTAATCCTTACTGACCGCATCTATGTCTACAGTACTCAGTGGCGTAGAATGTTTACTGTTAATATTTAAAGTCTTTTATTTTAATGATTTATTTATATTTCTATTTCAGACACTCAATTTTATAGTATAATTTTCAGCCATACCCTAGAATTTTTCTTTTGTTTAATGACTCAGTCGTATTATATAAAAACTTCATAATATATATTGTTTCATTACATTCCGGGCAGAGTGTGATGCTCTAAATGGTATTGAGAATGAATACAGCTAATATTTCGAGATGGGAATGACTTTATAATGTATACTGTTGTGCTGAGCTTCCTTGTGTAAATTATAAAGAAGTTATTTTTTTTATTGTTTTGTATTTATAAAACTAAACCTAATTCTTAGACACCTTATAGATTAACTGTCTATATCATACAATGTTAATCAACTCAAATATTAGGCACAGCTGATTTTTGCTGATATTTTATCTTTTATGTTATTTCCCCCATGATAATGCGCAATTGTGAGTCTCTCATAAATTGGTAACTGCCTTTTTGTGTGAAGGTCAGCGTTCCTTGAGTGGTCTTATATATGTAGAATGATTGGTGCTATATTATATATGCCATCATTATTTATTTATTATTATTATTATTTATTAGAAGAACCAGGTTCTGTTGCTGATTTCAATCTATGTACAGGTGTTTACTTATTATTATACAAACCCTCCTGTATTTATTCTGTATGGGTAATAGTGATTACTGATGTTTAAGTAATTCCTTACTTCACCAGAACCGGTTTTTTTAATTTTATCTTGATCTAAATTTCATTATCATGACCTATTATTACATCCAACAACTTCTGCCCTAATTTGTATTAACCAATCTTTTGTTTTTTGTAGTTATTCCTGTTTCGAGATCAACATCTCCACCTTTTACTTTATCTTCCCATAATACCCTGAATACAAGTAATTCTTAGACTCTCTCACCGGAGACTTAGGAGATACTCCTCATGCCATCAAACGTTCTTTCTGATATCTCATAGAGTTCTATTTATGCCTTTATGAGGTTTAGAATCCTAGTAGCCTTCTTGTGGGTTCACTGTCCCATCTGATATATGTATTTATTGTTATTCAAAATTACTTTTATAATATTTAAAATTATCATAAATTTATTTGTTTATTTTACTTTTTAAAAAATCAATTTGTGGTCATTTATTGCTTCCATACTCATGATTTTTTGAGTACCAGATCTAATAGGTTAGGGTGTCTTGGAATTGATGGCATTTTTACTATGTCAGACAGAGTTTTTAAGAAGTTCAAAATTAGGTTACTTTTACTTTTTTCCGCACAGCTTGTTATATCAGACAATGTTTCATAACCTTATATTAACCTTTTCCCAATGTCTACCTTTCCATGGAGAAAAAGAGTGGTTTAATTTTTTACATTGTTTGATTTGAGTTTTATCTATAACTCCTTCCTTTGAGAAGCGATTGGTATTAATAGGACTCTTTGCTATTTATTTTCTACCGCGTTATTAAGAGAATATTATATTGGTCTTATATCGTGAGCGTTATATATGTACTTGATGGGTATACTATTAAATGTGGTGATTTACAGAACCGTTTTGTAATGAGCTAAAAGATAAAATTCAGATGTGTTTCAGGAATTGATACACAGTTGTAAGTGTACGAGCTCTGTTATTGTTTTAGGCATAGAGTGAAAGATTATAGTATGTTACATTCTTTCTAATCTTTACGTGTGTTTTTGACATATTATATGAGAGTGAAACTAGGAAATACCTGTATTTGGTATGATTTTATTGAGATTCAATGATTGTTGGGGTTGTTTTCATAGTATGTTCAGTGTATAACGTTGTGTTGTTACCTGTTAAGAAGTAATAGAGCAGTTGACTGTCTTGGCAGATGTATATGGCGATTTCTTTAACACACAGAGATCTGGTTACTGCAGCTCTACCCTTAGGGTATCCATCACAACCTTGATAGTCTGAGTAGTATTAAGGGAGGTTCTCTTTCACAATTTCTCCAGTTATCTTTATGCATGTTATTTTTTGTTGGCAATTCCTATACAATGATTTTATCGATTTTAATAATTTAGGATTAGCTTTTCTTTTATATACTATATTAAGAATGTGCCTCTTATAATCCTTTCTCCTTACTTTTGCTTAAATAGCCTTCATCAGATAAATAGTTTAAGTTTCAAATATCGAAAACTGTTTTTCATTATTTCTGTATGTTTTTTTTCTATTCTAAGTGATATTTTTAGATTTAACGATGGTTTTTATTAATCTTTTAATTTATAAGTTTTTAATTTCTTATTAAAGGATTGAGTTTGATTTATTTTAAGCCAATATCTTACAGACTTTTGCTGTTTAAATGCTTACATTTTCTTTAATTTACTTTAAATGCCAGTTTGAGAATTGAATCCAGCGATTGATTCTTTTAAGACGTTTTCTATAGCTAGGATATTATTTATCTTATATCTAAAATACTGTTACATGTTACCTTCTAATCTATTTACATGTTTACCATTATAAAGAGTACAGCTTCTTTGTGCTTACACTCAAACATTAGGATACTGGGCCAATTGTCTAAATTCATTGTGTTATATCCAAAGCAGGACCATGATACCAACAGAGCAAGAAATGTTCTATATAAAACTTTTTACAAATTTAAACCCTCTTAGTAAAAATTCTAACCAGGATTTTCTGCTGTATTTACAGTATTTATAATAAACAATTTACTTTGTAAATTATTACTGATGAAGTAATTAGTGTAACCCTATCCATTTCGTTATTTCTCATTTTTATATAACTTTAGTAGTTTTTTACGTTGGTTTTGTCTGGTTAATAACCAGCTCAAAACTACTTGTGAATCCACTGAGCATTATAGTAATGAATTCAATATTATGATTTTACTGTTTTTATGTCTTCCAAGTTAATTATTGGTAAGCATTTTCAAAGCCAAAATTAACCCCCATTCAGCTCCAGGGAGGGTATATCTTGAAATCCCTAGGTCCTTTATGCAGGAGCTACCTTGCTTATAGCAAATATAAAAGGAGCTTTTGTTGATTGCATCTGATTTCCACTCTTTTGCATAATTCATTACATTGAATCTCATAAGGATCACTTTTCAGATTGACTTTGTCGTTCATAAAAAGATTTTTATGGCGCTATACTATTTCCCTTCAAGAAAGAGCCTCTCCTTATTATGGATATTGCAAATTCGATCCAGATTCACAATTATTTTTCCAGTTTCCTGAACAGCTTAATACATCAGCAGAAGACATTCCAGCCTATTATAATTTTATGGAGTGAAGTCAATTGTCGTGGAACACTGTTTCTTAGATATGATAGGTATAAACATCTACAGACTGCTCACTGTGCATATATACTTTTTGATAATAATATACAAATGGGAATGTAAATTTTGGAATCATGAATCAATTATCAGTCGATTCATTTGTCAGAATTGGAATCAAATTTTCATAAGTTTTTCTGCAAACATAGTATAGCAGCTAATGAATTATTTTTCAAAGGTTTCTGAAAAAATTGTATCACCACTATGTGTGGGGGTTGTTTTTTTTTCTCATCTACACTCATTATACATTAAACTCAAACCACACACTACACCAGTAGATTTCAGCCTTACTGACCACAAGCCTATAATCCTGTACATCAAAATTGTTGTTACTGTTTCAATCGTAATTACATTTCATATCAAATACAAAAATATTGGAAAAAATCAGACCAATTCATAATTTCTCTGTACAATGGTTCACTTTAGCAACTACAAATTCTCTTACACACTTACTAATACTTTGTGATAATACTTACACCTTACTAATACCTTGTTTTGCAAGTGCTGAATCTTTAAAGTAGAATCTTTTTGAGCACTCTTAAATGTAGCTTATGTGAAATTACTTAAATATTGTTGTTTTGTATTTATAATCAATTGGTTAAATGTATTTGCTGTTATTAATTTGATTGTAAATTATATTTTTATAATTTAATTCACATACTAGAGTAACGTAACATTAACATTAACTTTAACTTTTGGTCATATTTATTTGTTTATATTTTTCTGCTGAGCAAGTCATATTAGATATTTTATTTTTCAGACATCAAAATAAAGATGTAAAATAACTTAAATATGTTTAATCCGTTTCTTTTCAGCTTGTCTGTCTTGTTCCCCTGTTTCGTTATGCCAATGCTACTTGCAATTGGAGCTAGTGAATTATCTGTTTACAAACCGGAAAGAAATTTCCTAAGAAAAACATGTAGCTTTAACACCCGAGTGGACCACTGTTCTGATCAACGTATTTCTGAGTGTCCAGCTCGGGCAGAGGCTTTAATGACTCCAAATGTTGATTTCCTTGTCATTTGGTCTCTGACAAAAAAGGACTGGAAACGGAAAGACCTCATTAATGCCGACTTAAGGGAAACTTCTGTCTTTGAGCCAGTTCCAAACTTTTCGGCTGAAGGAGTTCCAGCAATCATGGACCATATCACCGAAGTCGCCAGAAAATCAAATCTGAAAGTGCAAATTTATTTGGTCATTCCTCCAAACTCTCACGCTGTGCAAACGGATATCACTATCCGAGACGACCGACAATTCTCGGAAGTAAGTTCGAGGCGTGAGCTCGTCTTTGGGAATTCTCGAGGAATAGATTTGTGCCTTGTGTTGCCATAATCTTGATGCAAATATAACATCAGCATATAGTACAAAATAATTCCCCTAAGTGACAAGTAATTGTTTTTTATCCGACCTTGTATCTACCGATCATATACACATTTAATCTATAAGAGCTGCATCAACGACAGAATTTGGATTTTCAGTCGACCACTAGCTTTCTTATTAAAATTATCTCGCAGTTGTTACCCAGAAGGTACGCCTAATCGTAAATTCATCTGTCTCATTGTGCTAATATAAAGATTATGTCATTGTGTTTACTTTCAGATGTGCTGACTAGAGCAAACACCTTTTCTCCTATTAATGTAAACGGATGTTTCTCGACCTACTATATCTTCGAGTTCTGAAATAAGACCTTCACTTTGCTTTTACACTGAAAGAATGTGTCACCTCAGTACTCAGTCTCACAGTCATAATACCGAGAGATAACGTATTTGACTTTGGACTAATTCTTTATCTCTTTATTCCTTGATCGACAGCATCATAATCGCTGCATTTTCTGGTAACTTTCTAGTACCTATATTTTGCATCAAGATACTTTTACGTTGTTTGAAGAAGCTCTATGCCCATCCTAGAATTTACGTTTTCCTGAGATGATTCCGGCCAGGACCTTAGAATCCCTTTGAAGGTCTTTCTCGTGTCGACCAGGGTGTTCTTTACATAATAATTGAAGATTCGAGAGACGCGTATCCTTTCATAGCGTCTTGGCAATTTACCGCACATTACTTTCTCTACACATAGATAATGTGATTTAACTATGAGTATGAGCGTATTATTCAATCTCTGCAATACGAACTATCCTTCGGACCGTTAATCGTTAACGTCATTTCCCTTTAAGTCCTCTGCTCACCACTTCAGGGTGCCCACCACGAGTTCCACAGCTCAGACGTGGTGTGTGGACGTCGCAGTGTCGCGTCTAACTAACCGTCCTTTTTGACACCACAGCTCATGTCGTCACGTCTCTCAGGGGGTACCGAGTCCACGCTCTTCGTGCGATTCAGCTCTCCTTTTGGATCATCCCACTTTTTCGAGGCCGAAGGGTATTCCAGGATTGTCGCGTATCTTCGGTCCTTAGGCCAGGGTTTTTCGCACAGTGTTCTTCAAGAACGTGAGCTTGAAATTATGCCTGACCTGACCTTCGCATTTGGATCTGAAGTGCTGTCTCCATCCAACGATCTAGTGTCTCGTTTTTGGGCATGCGGAATCCCTCTCGGAGTAGTTTAAGCGGACAACAAAGAGAAATGATGATTCAGCAGTGGTTTAAAGTCATCAGGGATGAAGAATCCAACCTTCCTGTAACTATGTCAAACACCCTTGATGATTCCTAATATTGTATTCTTAAACATTTTTTTTATTAAGCATCTTTTGTCAAGCTAAGTTCAATCTTAATTCCTTTGTTCCTCTTTCTCTCTCTGTTCATCGTAATTAGTTTTTTATAAACCTATAACGTAATTCTAATTAACGTGGTTAAGTCTCATACCATTTCATTCCATGGAGGATGTAGACGTGGGCTTCTACCTCATCCTGTCTACTGTCCCATGGGATTCTTTCACTCTGATAATGAGTAAGCTAAGTTGCGCATACCTTATGATATTAAAGACCTATTTAAATTTCCAATCTCTGTATCTTATTAATAACTAGTTTTCAATATTTTTCTTATTATTTATTTTTATTTATATATACTAATATCTAAATCTTCATTTTATTGCATTATTCACGTATTGAACTTAAATAAGTGTTCTTTTCAGCCTATTTTGTTATATATAATCTATTCACAACCGCCCTCGCTTCCTTCATCATATTATAGAACTCTCTGTTAAATATGTGCCTATTCCTCCTTTAGATATGCGTGTGTCGGATTTAAGATGGTTAGCTCTTTATTATGTTTTTTTAGATCGTTATATTTTACTATTCTCTTAATTTCTAATTTGTAGCATACGTTAGTATAGAATATGCAATTACATTAATTATAAAGTCACAATACTATAGGCTCCTTTCTATGATTTGCATCCGTTCTACTACTTGTCATTAATATCTTCTCGGATCTATCTAAGGTACATATACTCAGTCTTAGGAATCTTTCAAGTTATAGAATTCTGTCGCATTAGCTTAAGAAAAATACACCTAAAATCCTGCGGTAATAAACTTGTGGCAAATTAAAACATTATCTCATATAAATCCAATTCAACACCTCATAATATACAAATCGACAATAAAATATATAGTCTACGAAGAGCACATTTACATAGTCATTTTTATATCCTCTTTTCACTGGCGTACCCAAGTGGCTCGGGCTGATATCCCAGTCAGTAATATATCCATCTCAAGCTTGCGTCCTATGATCAGTTTCATAGTTATAATCTCATTATCACCAATGCTGGTTTACAGTTGTTCATATTCATCTCCAATTTTGATGCTACATTCAGTGTATTCATTTTCATTGCGATTCTTACTTTCTTCTATGATCTTCCCTGCGTCCAGGCTCATTCTAGTTCTCATGTATGGCTATCTGCGTACTTTTTACATTTGGATAATCGTCCCGATTTCTTAAACGCCCCGTTTCTATGTAAATCCTCATTCTAAACCTCTTGACTGGTTATTGGCGACTGCGGGTGTGGTTGCGATCAACGGTGTATGGTTGATAAAGTAGTCTTGAGCAAGGAGCTACGTGTGTAACGTTTTGTTCTGATCATCCTGCGCACTTTGTGCAGTGTCCTGTCTCTCCTTAATATAAGTAGAGTACGTGTTTGTTCGTTATGGATCTCTGCTGGATGAGTGGTCCTCTCGTGTGACCTGTCGCTAATCAGACATACTTAATTGTCCTAAATTTCTTTGTCGTACGTTACAGTTATTATCAATTCGAATGTTTGTAAAACTAAGCATGGAATTTCAGTTAATTGAGTTAGAGACCGATAGTGATTGTAAATAAAACTTTTATTCTTTTTCTGTCCTCTCTTTTATTTCACCCTTCTCATTATTACGTTACATCTGTCCTTATTTATCTGATATCTATCAACATTACGTATCCTATCATACTCCTTAAATTAAATCTTAGCGTCATAACCTGTTGGTGGAAGTGTCAAATGTCCTATAGCCGTATCCTTTACCTGTCATTTAGATTAATAAATCCTTTACAATAACAAAATCTAAGTAACTTGTAATTCTCGCTCAAAATTTGTATGTCAATGATTTTATTTCTAATTCTTCATACTTTACTAGTGATATAACTAAGCAGGTAATAATATACTAATTAATGTTGTATAATTCTTAATAATTAACGATTATACCTAGTTTCTTTCCCCAGACTATTTTATGGTAACTTTTCTAAAATTGTATAATAACATTCATTCGGCCTCATATGGATGTGAAGATATCTTTTACACTCCGTAACAATATATATATGTGCATATATGTATATATAATAATGCATTCTATATATATATTAGATATACTTTTCTTTTCTACCTAGGCTAATATAGATAGATAATATATGTAAACTATAACCAAGACATAATAGTTAAGTAAAAAACATTATATAAATCGTACGCCGTTTTCCTTCTCTTCTTGATTCCTGGATTGTTGCTTACGTAGTGGAGCTTGCACCGAATGAGTTAAATTTTTGAGCGCGGAGCCCCGGTGAGAGCACTGACCCGAGGCCGGTAGAATTTGCAAATCTCCTTGAATTCGCGCGCGGAGGCCGGCAGTCTTCCTGCCGGCGAATAAATTTTCATTTATTACTTACCTTTTTATATATTTTTCACCCACCCACGAACATCTTACAGTATTACCTGCCTATAATTATATTATATCACTCTTTATATTTACTAAATACTATAAACTTAAGTCTCGCCATGTTAGTGCGCATTTTCTTTATCTTAATGATATGGTCTTTATGATTATAGGAGGCTGTATGATTAAGTATACTATATGATATATAGTAGAATATATATATATATATATTTATATACTCTATATATATATATATTGCTTAGCGATGTTATCTACTTTATTAATGATAGCATGATAATATGACTATATATATTATTATCTTATATATACGCCTTAGCTATATTTGTATATAGCTTATGATATATATTATCATATTCGCTAGTCTCATAGATGCGTAGCTTATATTATATATCGGTATATATGTACCTGATTATTTAGCTATTGTAAGAGTGGACTCAAATTCATTGGGTTGCAATATCATTCAGCAAAATCCTTCAATTCGTCTTCTGGATCCTAAGTAGAACTACCATTGAAAGACATTTACACCCTCCTTTGAACGAGCTAAACCCGTGAGTGTGTGAACTACCTGTGGCGCTTATTGCGAATCACTTACTATTCAAGAGAAACCCAAGAAGAGGTTCAATAATATATGAGCGACAAACCTTTATTTGATTCATCTTGAAGAAGAAACATCAGAGAAACATATACTTGAAGATAAAAGAAATATCTGAATTTTCAATAAGAGGAAAAGTGGCCGAAAAGAGAAAACTTGATATCTTAACAGATACAGCAGATGCATGAGGAAGGCGATGCCTCATGTTTCCATTCGCATCAACTTCTGAGCCTTCGTAGTAAAAAGAAGTCTCTCAGCCTACACTTGTTTGCAAATAACCTTATAAAGCTTACTACGAGACTGGACATTAATAATAGTAAAACACAGAGAACTCATGTTTCAAAATGGGACAATTGAGTGTGGACATCTGCCATTTCTTTGTTGAACCGACATTGGATTTAAGAGATAATAATATCACGTATTCCCCAATAAAATATCTCCTTCAAGGAGGCGTACTTTTGCACGAATTGTTGAGCTCTAACAAATTATATATGATAAGGGTTAAGAACGATTTAACACTTCAGCTGTCCATAGAACTTCACACTCGCAATTATCATTTAACATCATATACTTGGAGGCTTAGCTCATAATAAACAATGAACAACGGCTTTTTATAAATATGTTTCAGTTTTATTTGTGATTTATGAATATGATTCTTCAAAGGAAGAGTGTAAACATTATCATAACAGTAGTTGTTAAGCCTTGTTTTCTCCTATTCATTTCAGCAGAGAAAATTATTGTCTAACCATATATATTAGAAGGAACATACTCAAAGCCTGGGATATAACATATTAAATAAATATATTCATGTTAAGCTTATCAGAAACGCAATCAAACATACAAACAGTATGTACGAGCCGACAGTGTGATAAATATGAAAGACAGTTGTTTATTCATTCCTTTAACTGCTAGAATACATGAGCTATATATTTTCCAAAAATCAATTTAACCAGAGTGAATTACTTTATTACTGGACCAAATCTTTAGGTCATTACTTAATAGATCACCAATTGTCCAGATTAAATTAACGCCATTGGCATGCTGATTGGCAAATTCAAAAATTTCTACCGAGTTTGCCATACACAACGCTTATCTAAGATGTGGAAACAAGATAGAATCATCATATTATATAGCTGCAAAGGAGCAATAGACAAAAAAATGCATTATTACATATTCTTAAATTCGAACAACAATCTACGATATACTTAAATCGAAATTGCACTGGAAGCTAATCGGAGAAATAATAATTGTCTACATATCCATTTGTATAGATATTTAAGTCTAAAGAGCGAGTCGATAGATTTAGATTTTATTCTTTTGTAATACTGCAGTAATGCATGCAAAAATATTTAGCAAAAACCTGAGAAGGATATGCGGTGTAAAAAAGGTGGGAACTTTTAAATTCTGTTAGTGAACGTTTTGGTACCATTAAGAGGAGAAACTTTGAATGTAAACTTGGCATACTCAAACCATCTCTCTCTTATATTTCTGGACCCTTTATATTTACTTTTTATCAGAATAATAAACAATTTAGCTATATTAGGAACAAAGTTAGTTATAAAAATCTAAGAAAATATTACATTAAGTTCAGATCCTGACAAACAAATACAATGATCAATACATGATCTAGTCTTATACAGATTCACTGAAACAATCTCGAAAATGAAAACGGCAAAGATATTTGATAAGGCAAACACATTCCAATTTTTCTGGCAAGTGCTTTGATGACGTGCTACAGAGAAAAATCGTTAGTAAGCACAATGAAGAATATTTCAGGTATACAATCAAAACCAAGTGTAACGATCAAGGAAGTAAAAAGTAAAATGAAACGTTGAAGCAGCAAGTGAATAGAAAACGAACACATAGAATTAGAAAACTACTACTTCCAACTACATGTGGTCTAAATATTTTGCAGGCAGCCACTCTGAACGAAAATCGGATGATAATCCGGAACTGTATGGTGTAAAGAAAGAAAAACTGTTTATCCTGATTTTGCATTCTTACTTGAAATATTCGCTATGAAAAGCATCTCTGCTCTTCCAGACCTCAAGTTAATTAGCTAAAGGAGAATATATTTTAGACACTCAACATACGGAATAATCTCTACAAGTATATAGAATCCGCTTTCTCAACACAATGCTGATCCCAGCTCCTTTTTTATTTATCAATCATTAAGTAAAGATCAATTTTGAAACTTTACAATTTAGAGAATGGTACCTTAATCATAGTCAATGCATAAGCTATTAACTTCCTTTCACTGACTGTTTGTGCTTGTAACAATAAAGTTAATTCTTTCAAAAAATTCTATTGTGATAACGCCTATTCGTATTCGTTTCAGTATCTGATAACGAGCTGTATACATTATCACTTCTTAGTACATATATATTATTATATGATTATATTATTTATAGTTATATTTATATATATTATATAATAATATTATATAATTATATATTAATATGATATATAATATATATTTATATTATATATATATAATATATATTATATCGTCAATGGTCAGTTTTGGTTTAATAAAAACTTTAAATATTCCTTAATTATTTTAAAGATTTTAAGTGATGCATAATTATAATTCATAATTTTTTTTATGTCATTTTTGGTCGAGTATCTATTGCATGTAAGTTTTTAAACAGTTCTTCTTACCCCTAAATGTCAGTTACCTCTATTCAGTATTTTGTATTTTCATGACTAGATTTATCAATAATGTGTTTTTGTAGGGGTTTCATTTTGGATATCAACCCTTTTATAGTTTGTTTATTCTTCCAAAAAAATTATGACCGTTTCTTAGTTAAATGTGGTCATATTAGGCCTACATCATTTATTATATTTTATATAGTTATAATAGTTTTTAGTTTGATCTTTAATATTTATTATTTAATCAAAAAAAATATACTAAAATTTTTTTATAATAATGTTTTTGAAGATTAATGATAAATATAAATTATTCATTAAATATGTTCATTATACTTCAATTGAAGTACTATAACTAGTTTATTTTCAAAACTATACTTTTAAAAAATAATTATTGGTCTCATTTCTCCAGTCGGCAGAAAGCCCGTGAGTACTAAGTGTGCTTCCAACGTGAGCCGGAGATCTTTAAAAAGGATGCCTGGAACTGTCCGGCCCAAGCCGGTGGCAAGACCGGAGATCCGGGCATCCCAGTGCCTTTACGAAACTGTAAGACAATTGCTACGAGGTTTGCGTATTCGTGTGTGTTGCGGGCTTTTGTCTGTTTGCGGTGCTTGTTTGTTAAACTATACCCTATATCGAAATGCAATAAGAAAGAGCTCAGCCAAACTGTAAAGAATTTCCCTTAATGTGTTCTGTTATGAAGTTCTATTTTCCCCCCCATGCTTGACCGACTTTATAGCACGCTCTTACAGAAAAAGTGTAAACAAACAAGATGGCAGCCTGGTGTCTGAATTGCATTTATGTCATTGACATAATCAGTCTTTAAATATATGGTATTTCAGAGAGAGAGAGACTCCATCACAAAATTGAGTTGAAAATTATATATATATATATCATTGTTATTTTTTAATTTGTTATTCATTCAAAAAACCACGTGCTCCATCTACTAATTGCTGATTCAGATTGTTTAAAAACAAAAGTCAAACAATAAGCAAATATAATAATGTAGTTAACCACAGCGATTCCACATGAAATTTTGAAATTGAAATTCCCTGACTCTTTTTCCCCTGACCAAGATCGGCAGAAATTTCTGTCCATGACTCAGCGTGTTCGTTATTTGGCGTATAAAATCTCTAATCATATGGTGGGGGGAGGCAATGCCTATACCTCTCTCAACATACATTAAATTATTACAATTACTTTTAAAAAAATTGGTTCACTCCATCCTCGTGAATTTCAAAATATATAGTTTTAGTAACGGACCTATAACTTTCTTCCCCAGAGCGTTCCAACGAGCTTCATTTATTTTGTTCACAAAGTAATACGGCTTTTATTTTATATACAAAAAGACTAATTAAAGCTACAGTAGATAGTCCTAGGGTGAAACTACGCTCCAATGGATAATATAAGTCTCAAATTGTCTGGGATCTACACAATCCTTTTTTTGGGGATTTACTAATATTTGCTTGAGAATTATATAATATTTTCTTAGAATCTGCAATATTCTATAAATAATCTGAATGTTCTTTTCTTTGTTTTGGAATAGTCTTTTCTTTATTTTGGAATCGTCTTTTCTTAATTTTGGAATCGTTTTGCTTCTGTTTTGACGATCTTCATATCTCATAGTAGTTTTGGTCATCTTTAAAACATTTGTTAACATTTTTTTTAGTGATATTTGTAACTTTATGTATGTTTCAAATGAGAATTCCGAAAGCAATGTGCACTTGTTCTTGGAGAAAGTCAGTACTATCCTATAATGATCTTCCTAGATTCCAGCTTCTTCTTCCTCCAAAATCAAATGTGCTTTAATGTTACAGAAAAACCCTCCTTCCCTGAGTTGTCTGCTTTTATTTACCGAATGCAAATATCATCTCCAATTTATAATAATTTGCCACATATGGTCTTCCGCATGGAACATTTGATGACATGTCGATAAAAGAAGAATCTTTCTGAAAAAGAAATTTAAATTTAACCAATCTGAAAAAATATTTTGTGAATTTGTTACCCAAAACTTTTCTATAGAATGAGCTTGACTGCATAGTAGAGTGTATTGTGCTTTTGCTTCTCAACACAGAAATCCTTGTGATTCCGGTTATTGGTGTATCAATGTCCTTGAGCAATAAAGCAAATCCTTTGTTTCCCTGTTCGGCGAATCTAAGGAAAAACTAGACCAATGATGAGAGGCTCCTGGACAGTACGCCTTTGTACTTGCAGAGGATCATCTTCTAATATCGTTTGTCTGGTCATTTGATACAACAGTCTGGCATTCAAAGTATATTGAATCTTTTTATATGAAACATATTCTTTTCTTTATTTTCGAAGCTAGACTTTCGTTCTTCGAGAATTTTTTGTCTCTGCAAAATGCTCACAAAGATTAATAACCTTTTTTTACCTTTTACATCACTATTCATACTACCCTTTCATGTCTTGTCATTAATTCTAGATACAATTTAAAAGCTTTAGATTGTTTTGATGCAGTATTTTAACCTGGATCTAAAAATCTTTTCCATACATATTTTACGTACTGAGCATAACATTTTACGTATACTAATTTCTGTGGAAACAAGAACGGACTCAAGTTGGGTTTTCTTGTTGAACCGTTTGGACTTTCGCTTACAATAATGATTCATCAGTTTCTGAAGATATGACATTTTAAATAAAAATCCAGTCTTGCATTTAATGAAACATAACTACTTGGTTTGAATGATCAGAACGCTTTTGGTAGTATCTGGGTTGTGTGTTGATACTCTTTATCGTCGTGTTCGCGCACCTGCTCACTGCTATCAAAAATCCAAAATTTCCCACTTTTCGTTCAAACCACAGTAAAAAAAAAAAAATAAAAAGAATTATCCTTAAAAAAAAAAAAAGATATAACAGATAAGTCATAGTTAAAACTAGCTAATAACACATCATTAATACAATCTCCATCCTCCGTTCAATTTCGAAGTATGAAACTTCGGAACAACCTCGTACCGGAACAGGATATATAGAAGAATAGTTAGGATATAAGTGAACTAAAGAATTACAAAAAGTATAACAGGCAGAGAAGTAGATTTAATGGATGTCCGTTCCTTACTCTTTCCATCCTTTTTTTTTCGATTCACTTTATCAGTATTACATCTCTCATGTCCCCAAACATGTTTATAAGTCAGTATAAGTAATATAAAATTATTATCCATTAATATGATGGTCGTTATCAAATTATCCATCATGGTGTGAAAATATCTCCTTATAGATTAACCTCCCCACCATGATAGTTTTTGGAATTTCCCCCACTGACGATTTTCAGCATAATCTAAAGAAGTATCCCTGACTTTCGCCTGGACATTTTTCTCGCTTGACTATGCCCTATTGAAAATGTGTATAATTCCTTCTCGCCTGAAACAGAAATATGCTAAAACGTGAGGAGTCACTTCTCGTTATCTGAAGCGTAATCCCCACAAAGACAACATCATCAAAGTTAAAAAAATCTGAAAAAAGCTCTCGCTCAATAAAGCTCAAAAAAAAGATCTATAGAGTTCATTCTAATCGCGAATAAACTCGCTTCGCTATCTTTCGCAAGATACAGATTAAAAGGAGATAGAACTAAAGAAATTAGTTCCCATTTAAAGTATTAGTGTGCTACTTTACTTTATATCGGCAAGCCCACTAAGTACTTCTACTTGCAACTAATTTCTTTTATTCTATCTTCCCTTAATCTAAAAATTGCAGGTCTAAGGTCCGCCGCATGACACATAGCCTTTTGTTATTGTTCTGATTGGAAGTTTTTTCATGAAGAAATCAACCTTTTTCCGTAAATTTTCTAGCTTAGGCCTTTACCCCGCTGAACCTTCTTGATAAACTGTAACGTCGTTCTCGACAACATATCGCCCTAAAACGCTGCATTTTGATCGTTCCCCTAAACTCTGTGTAAT
>JABUQX010009515.1:17500-30000 GCA_015478945.1 Trachelipus rathkii | reverse complement strand
ATATATATATATATATATATATATATATATATATATAGTATATATAAATATTATATATATATATATATTAATATATTGTAATAGCTTGATTGGTAGCTACAATTTTTAACAAAATTTTCAACAAAACTTACAACTAACTATAAAAATTATTTAAAATTATCCTTAAAAATTACAGGGCCTGCACTAATTTATCTCAAAAGTCGAACCGAAGGGTAATGCCAACCCTTGAAAGCCAAAGCTTAAAAGGATCTTCAGAAAGGAACTTTCGCTATTAAAACCCATCTGGAAAAGCATGCGCCCCTTTTACCTTAGCAGGAATTTGAAATCCCTTCTGCGTCCGTTTTCGGGTGGGGGGAATGGTATTGTAACTACGAAAATGTAGGGGGACATACGCATTCTTTCTCGTCTTGCAGAATAGATATTTCTTTTCTCCTGCAGTCTGAGCATTTTTTCCACAGATATTGATATCATCTGATTTATAGGTGCGCTGCGCCTCCCCATTTATACTTAGCGTTACTCAAACTAACTCTCTCTCTCTCTCTCTCTCTCTCTCTCTCTCTCTCTCTCTCCTCCCTCTCTCTCTCTCTCTCTCTCTCTCATCTCTCTCCTCTCTCATTTAAAGAATTTATAACTTCTTTTACTCTTGAAGTCTTATTTCTAATTCAAATATTTTTTTTTCTTCACTCAAATAATTTTGACCTTTACTTCCTGCGATCCGCTGAAAGCTATATCTTTATCCCGAGGTTTATCTTTTATTTTATCCCTTAAATTTTCGAATAGATACAAACTCTTCCTGTATTTTTATTTTATTCTTTATCATGACAATCGGAAACCATAGTCTCAACAGATTATATATATAATATAATATAGTATATATATAATAATATATACTATAGTAATTATTAATATATCAAATATATATATACTATATATTATATATACATATATATATATAAATTATTTATTAAGTGGGGCCACAGGCCAGGGACCTGCATATTCCACCCGGTAGTTGGAGAACGCAGAATCCAAGCGCCAAATCAAGGCCTAGTTGCCCCGATACAGGGCATATTAAATGTGTAAGTGAAAGGAAATTGTAAAAGATATAGATAGAAGTGTTGTTTAAACATGTGAGTTTGTGTTTCAGAAAGGAAGTAGCAGCAATAGCGCTTTGTTTTTTTTTTTAAGTCTTTTTTTCCAGTCTTGGAGAGAGAAGGATGATGGCTTTTGTGGAAACGGCCGAATGAGACAATGTGAAAAGAGGAGGTACTTGACTAGAGAGTTCAGAATGAGAATGCATTGTTATAGCGATAAAATAGAATGTGTGCCTGCTGGTCAACGTTCGACCCACTAGAAAGAGCATGGAGAGAGTTAATAAGAGTGAGAGGTAACAGATCGACAAGTTCTAGTGGAACGAGAGTTAGTGAGAGGTATGCATAGTTATGCAAAATGGACAAAGGTTCTCATAGGCTGCCCGTTTATCCAAGGAAACAGTGATGGGGAGCCACCCAAATATTTGGTGAATACTCACTCTATCTATTCAAGGACAAATAACGCCCCTGTACAGAGCAAGCATGGGGTGGTGGCAGAGGTTTACGAAGGCGCCTCAAGACCACCCCAATATCTCTACTTGAAGCTTATTTAGAAAGAGAGAGTGAGTATCTTTTGTAATTAAGGCACGAGAAAAGGAAACGCAAGAAGAATGCTAAAGCCGTTTTCCAATTTGCATTTTAGTGCTCAACGCTCGTATCAAGCAAATTGCTAATCCAGGTTTAGCACGAATTTCGGGCATAATCGAGAACGATTGTCTTTACAGATAAATCTTTTCAGTATTACAAGTATTGCTGGAATAACAAAATATATATATAACTATTACCAATGGTTTTTATTACAATAATTGATCAACATTGTGATGGAAGTTACTCGCATTGGACAGAAACTTAGATTTAAAGCTAATCATGAATGAAAAACATTCATCAAATCAACGACCTACTTCGCCGTCATCTTCTTGCTTGTTTACATTTGTTCGTTAGCATTTTCCTAAATTTGTAAGCACGGGAAAAGCAACCTTACAGAATTTAGAATCCTAACGTTTGGTTATCATTTTCCTAAATTTGTGCTAAACTTTGACAAAATGAACGCAACTGTTACATTTTTTCGCTAAAGTTCCGTTACAAAAGTGCAAGAATTGAAAACGCCTTAAGCAAACAGAGGAAGGTTTGTGTTGTGTGATTTCGAATAGATGTTATAAAGTTGTTTGTAAGATTATGTCGATATGATAAATAATAATGAAATAGTGTTCTTTGCGAGCATTGAAAACTAACCATATTTCTTTGTCCCAGTTTAGAGCATAGAGAGAAAGAATAAGAGGTTAGTTGCCTCATGGCACGCATCCTGGCATTGCGTGAGATGCTGTTAGGGGCGCCTCCCATATCTGGAAATTGGAAGGAGTAATGAAATATCGGTGCACTTACATGTAGGAATCGACCGGGGTCCCCCCCCGGCCAACCCCGCCAAAAATCAGCGAGAACCGGTTTCTAACGGGGGTTAACGTAAATTTAACGACTAAATAATAGAGGGTTAATCAAACTAAAATGAAAAAAATTATATTTAAATTCCATACCCTTGCGTTATAAATTGATCGCAAAATATAGTAACATACCTAAATATAATCAATTTTTTCTTGGGTATTTACTATGAATTCAAATAAAAATTGAGGCCAAATTATATTTTTTCCGGTTTTTAGCATAAAAATATTCGAATTTGATATATCAAACGACCTCGGAAAGAAATAAATACTTAATTGTTAAGTTCTGTATATGATTTATTAATTTAAAGTAATATCTTCCAAGAAAATCAAATATTTTTCCGAAATCTATTATTTCAAAATTATTATTTAATTGAATATATAATTATATATAATAATAATATATATTATATATAGTATATAATGTATAATAATATATATTATATAATAGTATATATATATAATACGTATAAGATCTATATATATATATATATAATATATACTATATAGTATATATAATATATATTATTTAATACAACTGATTCTTCTAGAAAATCAATTTTTGCTAAGTGGTCAAATTTCTTTCGTAAAATATTGATTTTAATTGAATTGAATTGTAAATTTTTTCCTTTCTTTCTTAATTAAAATTATTAATTCATTGAACATTAATAGTTAATTTTCATCCTAAGTTGTAAGATCTTCAGTGTTTTGACTTACACTTCGTAATTTAGCTTAACCCCACGGCCCCGCAAAATTCCGCCCCGCGGTCCCAACTACATCGAGTGGATAGGATAGGACGAACGGATCAAGTGAAAGATCATTAATGATCAAACGAAAAAGAGTTTTGGATAAGACAGACCTTTGAGGTTACGTTAGGTAGAATAGATTTAAACTTTTTTTTTTTTTCTTTTTTTTTTTTTTTTGCGTAGATCCCACCTCAACTAGTTGTACATTGCCCAACGAACCCTCTTCATTTGGAGAACAGGGAATTGACCTAAATTTTATTAAAAATGGGCTGATAAAAAATTTTCACTATACGATATGTAAGTTTAAGATTTAACAAAATTAAGTATCGATAAAAATGAATAATGACTAAAATTGCTAATTACCTAATTGTGACTGAATGACTTCCTTGTGCCATTGATAAAATCTTTGGCGATATCTTCTGACTATCTATGGTTCAAGTTCTATGTCGAAGCGAAGAGCAAGGCCTCTTCTTTGACTAATTTACCAATTTATTTCCTGTATGAAGAATTTGCAACACACTACTGAACCCTTTGTCCACTAAATAACGGCTTTAATAATTTCTTCATGTAAATTTTGGTGGGCAGAAGAGGCATCAGAAAGAAAGGGATTTATGGCCCAATGTATTTCAAGATCAAAAAGATCCTTAAATCTGGTCATAAAGTCTTTCAGAGTCTGAAAGTGAGAATAATAGCATTCAATATCTAACTATACACCAAATAACGTTGTTTCTATAGAAACATTTGAGGCTTCGGAACCTGGCTAGGATAATCTTCCTCGCTATGCTTCTGCTATAGAAATGTATTAATTGCCTGATAAAATAATTATGATCCCTTCGGTGTTCAAAACAATTTTATATTACTTCCTTTCAATTTGATATTAAATCTCATTTAGTTTGGTGAAAATATCTGAAAGATAGACAATGTCAACCCTTTTGTTTCTTTAAGAAATTCTAATACATTATCGTACAGACAGTTCTCCTTTAAGAGCCATCATACCTCGGTACAGCAAAAGCGCTGCAAATCTCTCCATTTTTCGTGCATAGCTTCCGAAAGATATTGTCAATGTTAATGATTGCGCGACTTGAATTTATATCACTGAGTTAATACGGTTTCAGAGCACAATCATGTACGGATCCAACTAAGATTTTGCAGCTAAGTGTCTCATGAACTAATCAGAGACCTGTAGAATACTTTGTGACTCTCTGTCGCTTTTATGTACTGATAATCTGCGGCATATGCATGACCTATCATAACTAGAGCTCTATCCGTTGCCACATCGCTAATAATAGTGATGATAGTAAAATTCTGAAACATTTTTTTTTTTTGAACCTTAAAAACTTTTAACTTTTTGCTGTCAAACCATTTTGTTATGTCAAAGAGAAATATCTTCAACAATTTCCTAGTAGAATTGTTAGAATTTGCATTGCGACTAGGCGATTATCATGATTCATTCTTCACACGCAAAGTAGACTTCATCAAGTTCGCAGAGAAGCATCCTCTTGGTTTTTATATATTCACATAGTTTGGTTTTCATACATCTTTTTCCATTTAATTATTTACTGATCGATACTTAAGAAGAAGTACTCTATAGAGATTGAAACGTTGTTTGCTACGCACTTTTAATTTTAGGTATCCAAACTTCGCTACTGCTGGGAATAAGAAGTGTTTCGAGCCAATGTCATTGGTTTCCCCTATTTTGCAATTCATTTTTGAATGTTTTATAAATAAAACAAACCTTGTCTAAATTAGGACATAATAATCTGTTACTAACATTTTTCTTAAATGTTCAACCAATCTTGAAGGCTTCATTGCTTTCACTTTGCCAGCGTTTTTCACACTGAACAGACATGACATTGTGTTCATTAGTTCAATGGATGGAAATACAAATCATTTTACAGGTACTCAACAAGTATTGACCACACTATCGCTTTTTCCACTCTCAAAAAAAATATGACGGCTAAACAAAAATCACCAAAGATTATTATTTTACAATAGTAGATAAGACAAGACTGAAATCCAGGGGTGGCGGGAAACATTACTAGCATCAATAATTAATTGTTCAAGTTTGGGTAATATTTTCAAAATAAAATATTACGACTAGAACTATGGAAATTTTTTTCTAATTCTTTGAATTTAGATTCAATTTTAATTTAAAATTAAATAGTGAATAAAATAAAAAATAAATTGCAAGCCGGAAACCTTTTCGTTAATTTTAAGCTTGCACGTTCAAAGTTTTAATCCGTTGTTCGAACGTTCGTCTGCCCGGGGTGGCAGAAGCATAGTCAGCAATAAAATAATTTTCTATGCGCCAAGAAGGTTTTACTGATAGCAAGATGTGCAGCTAGTTAAACTAATCTTTTTCATCATGTACCTGTCTTCAATCTGTTTAGTCTTGTCATTTTATTTTTTAAAATAATATTATGCATCACGCTCATATAAATGAGAATTGCCATTGGAAAGATAATCTCATTTTATATTTTAGTTACACGCCCCCCCCTCATACGCCCCCTAGAGCCTTACGCCTTCCTATTAAGTCCCCAACTCCCAGTCCCTAGACACTGGTCCTGCCCAGGTAAGAGCTTATAAATTAAAGATTAAACGGAGGCGTCTAAGACACACAGCTGCATAGAACCACTGAAAGCGAAGCAGAGACAGAGACTAGAATACTGTTAAGACGAAGTTTAATGGAAATCAATCAATTTCGTGCCTAGACTCTATCGAAACGAAGGCTTCATATGTCTAACGCCACAGCAAAGCATTTATCGAGATGCCGAATAGCGAAGAACCAAGAATCATCAGTCAGGAAGAAGAGAAAAATTCTTATATTTTGAAATACAATTTAATTATTTCTTCTTCCTCATTTTTTTCAATCATTTTGTTTCAATGTAAAGAATTGTTCGCACATACCACAACACACACACACACACACACACATATATATATATATACTATATAATATATATATATATATATATATATATATATATATATATATATATATATATATATATATATATATATATATATATATATATATATATATATATATATATATATATATATATATATTACAGATTCACCCCACTCACGGGCTGGGCCCTTTCAAGGAGGGGGCAGAAAATAAAAAAAGAAACCCACCCAAGCATTTAGCTTAACGCAAATCTCTCAGGTGAGCGCAGACGTGGGCTTTAAGAGGGGAGATTAAATACAGTTGGAAAACAGGAGCAAGAAGTTCCACAGAAACAGAAAGTAGCTGGTAAGAAAGAGACACCACAACAAACAAGTTTGGGGTTTTCAGTGCTCACGCTCTAATCATGCGAGAGCAAGGCACCCCTTGTGATACGAGGGCAACGCAAGGGTGGTGGAATGCGAGAGGTCAACTCCCCCGAGCATCTGCCGCTGTAGTACCTATAGAAAAGAGATAGTGCGCCAACGTCACATCGCAGAGATGGAGGGTCAAGGGAGTTTAAAGTTTATTAGTCTCTTAGCTTTAGACTCAACCCTATCCAATAGAAGGGTGGAGCCAGAACCCCCCAAATGTGAGAACAGTACTCCATTCAAGGGCGAATAAGGCCCTTATATAACTGGAGTAACTATTCAAAGGATAAAAATTCTCGCATCCTGAACAGAACTCTCAGCTTCTTTGAGGCCACCTTAGCAACCGTTGTAATATGAGGTTTCCAAGACAATTTGTTGTTTATGTTGAGACCAAGAATGTTTATTTTTCACAGGTGAGACGTTAGAGCCGTCGAGGGAAATAGGAAAGTTGGGAGGTGTTTTTGAGAGGGAAATGTAAAGAAGTTAAGTTTTTAAAGAGTTGAATTTTACAAAGTTGCAGTGACCCCACTGGGAAATCCTACCCATATCAGCAAGAATAGAATTGGAAAGATGAAGACGAGAAGCAACTTTAGATGCAAAATAGGGACCAGATTTGAAGTGAGGAGAAGAATGGAGAATTGAGTCATCGGCATAAGAGTGAACAGAGTTAGAACAGCTGAGGAGATTGTTGATGAAAAGTAGGAATAAAGTTGAAGATAAAACAGAACCTTGAGAACACACAGTTAGCAGGAAAGTAGGAAGAGGATGCTCCATCAACGAGTGCTGATACGGAGCGATTGGAGAAAAAACTAGACAAGAGTAAGCAAAGAGAAGGAGGAAACCTAAAGGAGTTGAGCTTAGAGAGCAGTGACGCTTGCCATTACCCGGTTAAAAGCTTTGGATATGTCAAGCGCCACAACACAAGACGTCCCATAGTCTCTAAGGGCAGAAGACCTTAAATCAGTTAGATATCAAAGTATGTCACCAGTTGACCTCGAACGTCGAAAGCCATACATGATAAGAGAGAAGGGAATGAGACTCCAGATAATCAGGAAATGAAAGTTAAGGAGAGTTTCAAAGATTTTTAACAGAATATAAGCTAGATCGATAGAACGATAGTTAAAAGGATCAGAACAGTTCCCATTTTTTTGGATAGGCTGAACAAAAGCACGCTTCTTGCACTGAGGAAATGTTTTGGTGTTAAGGATTAGGGACTATACTTAAACGAAGACAGGTGCCAGCTTAGAAACACAAACCTCAAAGCTTGAAATGAAATTATATCAGGGCCACTAGCCTTCCTGACGTCCATAGAACTTATGATCTTATTCACCTGATTATTAGTAATGACAGTCAAAGGTATGGGACATCTCAGAGGATGAGTAGGAGTAAGGGGTCTGCCTGAGTCATTCAGGGTGGTATTGGATGAAAAAGAAGGCCAATTATATTATCGTTTTCAGTTATGTTAGATAGTGAGCAGGATGCTGGATATGTGTTTTGGAGAGCTCCAACTTATTACTCAGACAAGTTTTTCGTAGAATATTGTAAGGTGTAGGCAAAGTCGATAAGTCCTGTTCTGACCGGAACTTTCCAAGGTTCCGAAATTCCAGTTCCGGCCGGAACAAAATTCTGGGTCGGTACATCCTAAATATATAATATATTATATATAATAAGTATATATTATATATATAATATATATAATATATATATACTATATATCTATATATACATACTATATATATAATATTATATATTAATATATATATTATTATATATATATATATATATATATATATATATATAATATATATATATATATATATATATATATATATTTAATATATCTATAATGTAATATATATTATATATATATATATATATACTATATATATATATATATATATTATATATATAGAACTGGATTTCAAGTTGCTTTTCAACCCTGTGGAGTAAATTATCACAAAAAGAAAAGAATTCGTATAAGAAAAGCCCAAAAAGTAAGTCTTGATATATATATATATATATATATATATATATACTATATAATATATGATATATATACTATATATATATATATATATATTATATATATATAGTATATATATATATATGTTATATATATAAATATATATATATATATATAATATATATATAATATATATATACATTGAAAATCTACATATTAACAGCACAAAGAGGTGTTAGTGAATGTTTATGGATTTAATGGTATAAGAAGAATAGTATTTTTGTGGATGAGGCAATTAGCAAAGAGGAGGTAATAGGTA
Organism: Trachelipus rathkii; assembly: GCA_015478945.1. NCBI lineage: Eukaryota > Metazoa > Arthropoda > Malacostraca > Isopoda > Trachelipodidae > Trachelipus > Trachelipus rathkii. The sequence continues at coordinate 21,130 of JABUQX010009515.1, read as the reverse complement.
GATTGAGAAAGTTTAAGAATGGTAAATCTGCAGGTATAGATGGAATTACTGGTGAAATTTTCAAGAATGGAGTAGAGATTGTAATTTAATGGATATGGAAATTGTGTAACAAAGCGTTTATGGAGGGTATAGTTATGAAGGATTTGAGGAGGGCAGTTATAGTACCCCTACATAATGATATGGGAGATAAAGGGAACTGCAGGAATTACAATTAAATTAGTTTATTTCGTGTTGTAGGGAAGATTTATGTTGGTATTTTGGTTGAGAGTATGCTGAGTTGACTGAGGAAATGATTGGTGAGGAACAAGCTCTATTTAGAAGTTCTAGAGGATGTGTAGATCAAATTTTCACATTGAAACAAATGATTGAGAAGATGAGATAGAAGAAGAATAAACTAGATTTAGCTTTTATGGACTTGAAACAGGCGTATGACAGTTTTAATAGAGAAGCTCTGTGACAGGTGTTAATGATGTATTGTGTTGATGGTAGGCTTCTGAATGGAATCAAAAGTATGTATGACGATAGTGAAGCGTTGTGTAAGAATAAATTGATTTGAGACTGAATGAATTGTTTCATAAATTCATATTAATTAGTGATTTGAAACAGGGATGTGTTATGTTTCCTTGTCTATTTAATTTGTATATAAATGGGTGACGAAAGAAACAAGCGATAGGGGAAGGGTGTTTGATTGATGAAGAATGAAAGATAATGTAGTGTAGCAAGCTTATTATTATATGCTGATGATTTGGTTTTGTGTTGCTAATCCGAAGAAAGTTTGAGAGGATTAGTAGAGGGGTTTGCCAGTGTTTAAAAGGAGGTGTTTGAAAATAAATTGATGGTAGTGAGTGAGGAGAATCCACGGTGTGAAGTCATGTTGAATGATGAGCAATTGTAACATATAACTGTTTAAATATTTTGGATCTATGTTAGATAAAAAGGGAATGGATGATGCAGTTTGTAGTAGGAAAGTTGTGAATGGTAGGAAGGTAGCTGGTGTAATAAAACTTGTGGATACAAAGGGGCTAAATTTTGAGCTGTCTAGAGTTTTGCGTGAGGGTAGGTTGTTACTGGTGTTAATGTATAATAGCAGGGTTGGCACTGATTAAATCAAATTGATTTAATCAGTTGATTAAATCAATTTATTTTATGAAAAAATCATGATTTTTTGATTTTTTTGATTTTTTAGGCAAATTTTTTTTCTTCTAAATTGCTAATTATTCCTAGTTATCACCTGATTAATGATAGGTATATTTCATCTATATAATAAGCAAATTCATCAATGTAGTTTCAAATCATTTTCAATAAATAAATAAATAAAATTAGATTACTCAGATTTTATACAGTATATACTGTACATATAATTTAAATAACTTAATTAAACTAAATAATTATTATATTTACTAAACTTATTATTATTGGTAATAATTAGGATTATTTACTAATTTTATCAAAATAATTAAAAAGGCAATTTGTGCCAATGAACCCTTACATTGACGATTTACCAGAGTGAGGGTCCGTCGCGGTCCCATGATGCTCTAGGTGGATTTTCTGTCTGTGACGAGCTCTCACTAATTAATGGTACAGAGGGGGCGGTAAGGCTGGGCTTTCTTTTCGACGTTTGTCATGTTCTCCCACTGCTTTTTTTCCGATGTGTAAGCGCACCTTCCCCCAATCTTGGGGCAAAGGAAGATAGAAGAAAGGAAAAGAAGAACGAATATAATATATTATATTATATATATTATATATATTATATATATATATTATATATATATTATATATTATATATATATATAATATATAATCTATATATATATATATAATATATATAATATATATATATATTATTCTTTTCTTTCTTTCTTTCTTTATCTTCCTCTTTTCCCCAAGATTGGGGGTAAGGTGCGTATCATGCATCGGAAAAGAAGAGCAGTAGAAGAATATGACAAAAGTCGAAAGGAAAGCCCAGCCTTACCGCCCCCTCTGTACCATTAATTAGTGAGAACTCGTCACAGACAGAAAATCCACCCTAGAGCTTCATAGGACCGCGACGGACCCTCACTATGGTAAATCGTCAATTAAAGGGGAGGTTCTATTTGTGATTAATCTTCTCAAACAATTTGGATATTGCTGAGAGCAATAATATAAGTCTATAAGAGAATGGGTTGTTAAATGGTTTTGTTTGATATTAGTATTGGGATTATGTGAGTTTCCAGAATGGAGGGATTGTGTTTGTTTTCTATGCAGCATTGAATATCTTGGTTAGAATTATGATGGCTTTGGTTCCCAGATGTTTGAGTCTTTGAGATGAATATTGGATATTCTATCTGGTTCTTGTGTTCGTGAGTTTTTGAGGTTTTTGATGGTGCTGAATACTTTTAAGGAAGTGAAGGGAGCTGGGTCTTCTTGGTGGTTCTTTAATTATTTAAGACGTTTAATTCTTAATCTATTTGGTGGGGATTGGGTTTATGGCTGGTTTTAGAATAGTGTGACATAATATTACATTGATATTTTGGGCTCTGGATTTTATTATTATTTTGTTTGCAGATGGCTAATCGTGGTTGATGGAGGTTGTTACATATTTTATTTTATCGTTTAGAATGATTTTTGTTGTTGATTTTATGATTTACTGTTGCCAATTCTTATTCTAATTTAAGTTGATTAAGTTATTTATTCTATTGTTAAAATGGATGATTTGGTTTGTTCTTGGGATTGTTGTTGGGATTAAATTGTTTACGGTAGCCATGGGGGATGTTTTTTTTTTTTTTTTTTTTTAGATTTTTTGGTTATAATGTATTGCTTTGTTAAGAGATGGAAAGTCAGTTATTTGGAAGAATTGTGGTTCATGTTCTATGAGGTCAGTGAAAGCTTTCCAGTTTGCTCTCTTATAGTTGATGTTTTTTAAAGGATGTGTGTGTAGGGTGTCTATGTTGAATTGAGATGTGATCAGAGGAGAGGGCAGGGAATGTTTACCATGTTGTGGTGACTTGGATTTGGGGGATGGAAGAGTTCTGATTATGTAGGAATAGTAGTCTGGTGGGTTGGTTTCTGTTATTGAGGATGCTGAGTGAGTGTAAGTTGTCTAGGAGAGTGTTTCACCTCTTGGTGTGTGTGTGATAAGCCATGCAGGGTGGTGAGCATTGAAATCACTGGCCAGTATTGATTTATATTAAGTTAAGGAGGATAGATTTGGGATATAATTCCGCGGACAGTGTTGAGAAATGGATACCGTAAAATGGGGGAAATTGGGTATCATGGGGTATAATGAGTAATTTTATAATATATAAAGTTTTAATAATTGAAGTGATTAGGAAATTTAATTGAGTTTTTTTTTTGTTAGAAAAAATATTATATTCAATATTTGTATTTAATTTAAATTAAATAAATGACAAGTATAACTCAAAAAAATTTCAGAAAGTATAAATCGGCCAATTTTGAGTTTAGATTAAAATCTGACTAATACCATATACAAAAGTGTAAACTTAAGAGTTTTGATGTAAATAATTGCACATATTCCTTTTAGTTCGTAAAATATTATTGGTGAATGGTTTTGGGGTAAAATGAGTAATTTTATAATATTACTTGCTTTAATAATTTTATAATATTATTTGCTTTAATAATTTAATAATTATT
>JABUQX010009515.1:0-15000 GCA_015478945.1 Trachelipus rathkii | reverse complement strand
TACATGCTCCCCTACAAAACTCTAGAGATTGGGGTAAGGTGCGCAACATGCACCGGAAGCAAAAGTAGTAGAAGAATATGAAGCAATTCGAAAAGAAAACCCAGCCTTACCTTTTAGTGAGAACTCGTCATGGTCAGAAAATCCACCCTAGAGCTTAACGGGACCGCGACGGACCATCACTATGGCATCTCGTCAATGTAGGGTTCATCACTTGGCCCAGGTGAGCCACAAGTGTACCCCTTCACAACCCCCTTCCCTCCTTCTATGCATCTTTCTTCTTGCCTCTGCCAAACTCGCATTTCTCTCATCCAGGCATTCCTTCACTGACTCCATCCACTTTTTCTTCGGCCTTCCAGCACACTCACCACTATACATCCGCTTAACCAATCTACTATCATCCATCCTTTCCACATGACCAAACCATTTCAATGTACTTTCATTTCCCCCTTTCTTCACACCCCACAACTCTCTAATACATTCATTCCTCATTTTATAAATTCTTCTCACACCTAACATGCCCCTAAGATTGTCTATCTGAACACATTGTACTTTAGATCTATACCTCATATTCAGGACTATAAATTAACACAAGTAACAACATACCCTCATGTAAAACCCTAGCGCACTCAAAACTTAGTCCCTTTACATCCACTAAGGATTTAATTGCGCCAGCCACCTTCCTGTCATTCACAACTTTCCTACTTCACTGCATCATCCATTCCCTTTTCATCCAACGTATATCCTAAATATTTAAACTCAGACACTTGCTCCAGCTGCTCACCATCTAACATAACTTCACACCGATCTGTGAAGAGGTTAAGCAGGATTGGAGATAGGATAGCCTCCTGGGGCCTCCATTTCTTAGTTTTAGTGTTTTAGAGATTTGATGTTTGCTGGAGACCTGAGCAGTGCGTCTAGGTATAAAATTAGATAGCTATTTTTTGTAATTGTTATGGAAGGGAGAATTTAAAATTTTTTGGATGAGAATGTGTCGAAGGCTTTACTAATGTCAATCGCTAGTGTTGTTCTGTGGGAAGGTGTTCTGTTTAACTATTTACGATGTTTTGTGTGCTATTTGTTAGGGCTGTTGAGGTAGAATGGATTTTTTAAAGCCATGTTGGTGATTTGGGAAGTGAAATTTGGGTTGTATTTTAGTGGGTATGATCTCCATTAGTTTGCACAATGAGGAGAGGAGGGGTATGGGTCGGTATGAAGAAGGTAGGTTGGGATCATTTCTGGGTTTTAGTTTGGGTATGATAATTGCTTTTTTCCAGTGTGGGGGGGATATAGTTAAAAGACCAGGATTTGTTGGAGATATTTGTAATGAAAGATATAGCGGTGGGTCCAAAGTGTTTTATGCTTAGGTTAGAGTTGTTATCCGGGCCGGAAACTGAGGAGTTTTTATGGTTTTGATAAGTATAGTTATTTCTTGTGAAGAAAATGGGGGTTGTGGTTGATTTTTTTTTCAGTTTGCGTATTATTTTTCTATAATTTGCGTTGATAGGTTTGTTGGAGATATTGGAATAGTGTTGTTCAAGGATATTGAAGTGATGTTTGGGGGAAAGGAGGGAATTATTTTGCCCTCTCAAAGCTTCGTTTGTGGGTGGAGTGTTGCTTTGGGAGTTCTGGAGACGTTTTATTACCTGTCACGTTCAATTTTTCTTCAGGCCTACCCATATTGTCGATTAGGTGTTTCTTGAATTTTCCTTTTTTTTATATAGGTGGAGATGAAATTGGAGATTTGTGTATTAAAGGAGTTCATTTGTGGAGTCGAATATAGAGTGTAACTTTTTTGTTGTTGAATGAGATTTCTTTGCTTATCAAGTTTCAAATTTCTGGTGTTAAAAAGGGTTTGTAGTGTTTTCTATGGCTTTTTTGGTATGTAAAGGTTGGAGGCTTTTTGGACTACTCTTTATGTAGAGAGTGGGAATTAACAATTTCTAGTGGAGGAAGGTGTGATTCGAAGTATTGGGAGAATTTCTGCCAGTTTACTGTTTTGTAATTTGTAAAAGTTGTAGTTATTTTTGTTGTATTATGTTATTATTATTGGTACATGGTCTGATGGAGAGATCAATTTCTGTATTCCGTGGAGTGTTAGTAAAGATAGAGAAAGAGGCGAAAATGATATTAAGAGATGTCCTGGTTTGTTTGGTGAGGGATTCGGGTGGGAAGGTGGTTGTAGTTTAATATATTTAAGGAATCAAGCTATCAAATATGGTGAATATCTCAATCTGAATGATATACTGTATATATATATATAATATATAATATATATATATTGCAAATATATAATATATATATATTATATATAGTATTATATATATAATAATATTATATATATATATATATATATATATATATATATATATATATATATATTTACAACTGTTTTTTAAAAAGAATATTTTGATTAGGAATAGATGATGTATATAATTTAATATGAACATGAAAAGGATTAAAAGGGCTTACTGTAAAATTTAAAAAATAACAAGATCTTACCATAAAATGACAGTCTTCCTGTTTGTATAGTGCTGAAAATGGATTTAAAATATTGAATGTTGCTATTGGACTGATTTTAGTGTGTTGAAAGACTAATTGAAAGTTATGTAGGAATTTTCTGGAATTGATATAGGTTTAATATTGCATTTATTTTAAAATTTTAAGTTTTTAACTATTGCTAAAGTTGGCTGGAAATATATGTGTGATGATTTTAATTGAAGAATTTTTTTCACTTTAAATTATTATTGCATTCTTTCTGTATGGAGTAATGTTAACCGAGAGTTAGTAGTTTTTCTTTTACATAGAAAGAAATTATTATTTATTGATCTATGTTAAGAAGGGAAATGAGGTGACTACGGTATGAAAGTGATTTTGTTGAATGGTCTTTTTTAGTTTTGCTCTTTTGTCTAATACAACTTCATATATTGATATCATAAGTTAGTGGTTTTGAGTACTAGTTCCAAAGACCTTTGGTATATCTTTTTATGAACAATTTTAATACCTGTAATTTTTCTATATGATTGATTTCAAATTTTCAGATCTATTTTTCATTGCTAAGTAAGAAAGGAAAAGTGACGCAGAACGAGGCACGCCTCAAGTTTAAGAATCTGCCCATCGAGAAGAAAGTAAAGTACATAAGGAAGAGTGTCAAAGAGATGATGAAAGCATTAGAGGAAATTGAAATTCGTAAGCAGGAGGAGGAGATGGAAGGAAAGATGAAGATCTTTCAGAAACATTAGAGAAAAATTGAAAATTCCTTCAAGATGACGACTGCATCATAATATAAGTAAGTCTATAAGCCCCATCTTCAACTTACTAGTTAATTTTACTTCGCTTTTAAATAAAATCAAAAATAATTGTTGGTTGAGGTTTCAGTCTTCTTAATTTAAGGCTTATCTAGTAAAATCAGAAAGTAGATTCTACAATTTTATGTTAGGAAACAATGGCAACAGATTCACTGTAATCCAATCTAATATAGGTCAATAATCACCCAAGGATCATTAAACTTGAAGCGGTCTTTTATTGGAGCAAAGCACCAAATATATATATATATATATATATATATATATATATCTATATATAATATATATATTTATATATATATATATATATATATATAAATATATATATAATATATATAATAATAAATATTATAAATATATATATTATATATTCTTTTCTTTCTTTCTTCACCTTCCTCTTTGCCCCAAGATTGGGGGTAAGGTGCTGTACAAGCATCGGAAAAGAAAAGCAGTAGGAGAACATGACAAACGTCGAAAAGAAAGCCCAGCCTTACCGCCCCCTCTGTACCATTAATTAGTGAGAGCTCGTCACAGACAGAAAATCCACCCTAGAGCATCATAGGACCGCGACGGACCCTCACTACTATGGTAAATCGTCAATGTAAGGGTCATCCCTCTGGCCAGGTGGGCCAAACCATGGCCCCCATACAAAAACCCCCGCCATTCTCTCCTATCATGCACCTTTATTCTCGCCTCTGCCAAACTCACATTTCTCTCCTTCAGACATTCGTTCATCGACTCAATCCACTTTCTCTTCGGTCTCCCAGCCGGTCGGTTCCCAACACACTCTCCACTATACATCCGCTTAACCAACCGACTTTCATTCATCCTTTCCACATGACCAAACCATCTCAACATACTTTCATTTATTCTTTTCATTATACCACTTGCTTCACACCACACAAACTCTCTAATACGTTCAATTCCGTCACTTTATTAATTCTTCTTCACACCCTAGCATGCCCCTAAAGATTGTCCATCTGAACACATAACTTTGGATCTATACTTCTTATCCAGACCATAGTCTCACTACCATACAATAACAAGGGTAACAACATACCCTCATTTGTAAGACTCTAGCGCACTCAAGACTTAGGTTCCCTTTACATTCACACCAACGGATTATTGCACCAGCCCACCTTCCTACCAACTAGTCACAACTTTCCTACTACACTCGGCATCATCCGTTCCCTTCCATCCAACACGCATACCCTAAATATTTAAACTTCAGACACTTGCTCAGCTGCTCATCATCTAACATAACTTCCACACTTGGAGGACTGTCCTCACTCACAACCAAACCTTACTCTTATCTACCGTTTACTTTCAAACCCCTCCTTTTACACATTCTGCCAAATCTCTCTACCAATCCTCTCAAACTCTCTTCAGACTCGCCACACAGAACTAAATCATCGCATACAATAGGTAGGGGCACCCTCCACTCCTCTCCATTCTCCAATCATTCTAACACCATTTCTGCCATCCCCACCTCGAATTCTTTCATAACCCCATCCATTATACACATTGAATAACAAGAGACATAACACCAACCCTGTTCTCACTCGCTATTAATCCTAAAACCAATCACCATTGACCACCATTATTTTTACACAAGCTTCACTATTGACATAAAACTTTTGATTCCATTCAGAAGCCTACCACCTACACCACATATTACTAATACCTGTTGCAAAGTTCCTTATTAACTCCTGTCATTCGCTTGTTGTAAATCCATAAAACCTTAAATATAAATTTATTTTTCTTCTCCCTCATTGTCTCAATCATTTGTTTCAATTGTTAAAGATTTGATCCACACATCCTCTACCACTTCTAAATACACCTTGTTCTTCACCAATCAGTCGCACAATCACTCGATGCCCTCTTTCAACCAGAATACCAGCATATATCTTCCCACAATAGTCAATAAACTAATTCTCTTATAGTTTTCTACGGTTCCCCTTTTCCTCCTTTACCCTTTTACAAGGGTACCCTTATCTCCCTTACATCCCTTGGAACTATACCCTCCATAACGCTTTATTACACAACTTCCAAATCCAATCAAATCACCATCTCGCCTCCGCTCTTTATCATTTTCACCAGTAATTTCATTCTATACCTGCAGATTTTACCATTCTTCAACTTTCTCAACCTACCCATTACCTCCTGAGTAAAACCTCACCTTCAATCCCCAAAATACCCATACTTTCTTCTTCCTCAGCCAACACACATTCATCTAAACAACCTCTTCATTACTGTTAATATTGTGCACATTTTCAAAGTTTTCTTTCCACACTCCCCCTCACCATCCATTTCATCAGTTACAAATAGCAACCATCCCTATCAATTATTCTAAGCAGTATTCCCCTTATTACTCATTCTAACCTTTCGCGCTTCCTATCCATAAGAGCTTCCAATATTCCTTTGTTATGATCCTCATCTATCCTCCCAAACTGTCATTGTATTTACGCTTGTTGTTTTCTCCTACGTATGCCCCTTTTATTATTGTATTCCTTTTTCACTCCTTATATAATTCCATAATTCTTTGTTTTGAAACTTCATCATTTGCTTTTAGTAACATTTCAACCACGCTTCTTTTACCTTTTAACCGCTTCATCACCTCTTCATTCCACCATTCGCAGTTGTAAACATTCTTACTTCCTACTTTAGCACATCCACACACTTCCTTTGCACTAACTAACAATTGCTACCTTCATTTGCCCCCAGATTTGTTCAGTCATCAACTTGTTCACATTCAACCGATTTACAAGCGAGCGCTCTTACATATTTAACCTTATTGTCTTGCTCACTAACTTCTCACATTCTTAATTTTAATCCTTACTTCCTTACGATATTCACCTTCCTTCCATCAAGCCCCCACTACTAAATTTTACATAAGAACAACATAATGATTCAGATAATCCCATTCCTAAACCCCTCACCTCGAATTAAACATCTAAACACATGACTTCAACCATCTCTTCGTGATTTCTCCTACCAACTACAAATATCAATCATACTCTTTTTTTACTTCCATACCCATCTCGACCTTACATCATCTAGTATACTTGATGGATACTCTTGTGTTAAAGAAAGTATTACCTTACTCTATATATATATTTATACTTACACACATATCCCTCTCCTACCATTCTCATTTTCTTCCCCCCACCCCAAAACACCTGTTATACCATCCCTTTTTGATCACCTATCCCAACCATTCAGGTCCCCCAATACTATCAATCTGGAAACTCCTACTCACCCATCCAGACATCATCAAAATTATCCCAAAAACTCGTACTCTCTTCAACGTTTCCTCAGATGGACCATACGTCACACCCACACACACCTTGACCTTTTTCATAACTTTAAAATTTAACCATTAGGAATTCTAGGACTCACACACCAACAAAGTCTACCATAGCTTGTACCACAGGTCTTACTCATCAAAATTGCATACTCCTTCTCTTCCCTCTCTCACTCTTTCACACCAGCACGCACACATTTCACATCACACCCCTCAATTTCACCTTTTCCTTTTCATCTGTTTTCAGTCACAGCGAGCCAAATCAAATTTTGCCCTTTCTAAAATACATCATCACCTCTCTCCTCTTCTCCCTTCAACATTTATTCCTCTGAATTCCATGTACCCATACGATTTCGCCGAAAATTGCCGAAAGTTTAGAGGTCGTTTACGGCGATCACGACCATCTCCGCAGGTATGCATCAGCATTCCTAGCAAGAGATAGGAGGTAGGTGGGCAGCCAACCAACTACCAACGCCCCTTAGTCGACTTCTACGACACGCAGGACATACGATGTGGAAATTCTTTCTCCCCCCACGCACACAGGGATATGAGTAGTAGGGATGTCTGTAAGGTGTTATCTAAGAAGTGGGGTGTTGTTACTTTAATCTTGTAATGAATGTGGATTAAATTGGGGTAGTTAATTATGTTGCCTGGAGGATAGTGTGTGAAGAGATATTGAACGCAAAAGAGAAAGGCGCACCATTAAAAAATGGGAGGTAATTTCACTGCTGCGAGTATGCGTGTACTCTCCCTCAATATATATTATATATCTCTTTCTTTCTTTAATTTACCTCTTTTCCCCAAGACTGGGAACAAGGTGCGTGTCATGCATCGGAAAAGAAAAGCAGTAGAAGAATATGACAAAAGTCGAAAAGAAAGCCCAGCCTTACCGCCCCCTCTGTACCATTAATTAGTGAGAACTCGTCACAGACAGAAAATCCACCCTAGAGCTTCACGGTGTGGTGGGTTCGACTCCCCACAATATATGGTGGGTTCGATTCCGCTCACTATTTGTTTTAAGTCGTGAGTCTATCCTAACGGAAGAATAAAACACAGGAAGACAAAAAAAAAGAAAACAACAAACCAAACCAATAAGAATTTATTAAAAAAAACACACAACAACAACAGTAATTCAGTACAACACCCAATATTAATACATTTCGATACCGATACAGTCTGATACAGACAATAACCCAATACTGATACCTATTTATAAAAAAAAAACACTGTCCAATACCGATACCGTCCGATACCGATACTCAAATACCTTAATTCTACAATGCAATAAAATAATACCTTAATCCTAAAATGAAATAAATAAATACCTTAATCCTAAAATAGATAACCGTAATCCTAAAAAATATAACCTTAATCTTATCAGTTGCTTCAGAATCTCAAGAACATCATTGAGTATAAAATATATAACATATATCTAAAAAATACAATTTTTTTATCAATTTTCAACTTTATCTTTTAATTTCTTAATTATTCTCTATTTTCACTTTATATAATAGTCTTTTTCTATTTAGAATTTTCAAATAATTTCTTTTTATTTCAATTTTATTTCAGTGCTTCAGTTTAAGTCAGTTTATTATATACAATATTTATAATGTTATCCTGCGGAGTGCGCAGATCAGTCGTTGATCCAGGCAAACAAAAAAAAGCCAGGGAAAAAAAACTGGAGAAGAGAAAAAAACATTCTAACCATTATGAAACTTAGCAAAAATAAATATAATAAATAATAATAATAATAAAAAAAATCATTCAAAGTTTGTTACTTTAACGTTACAAATTTGACATCACAGTCTTCAATTCATTAAATTAATTAAATTAACTAATGCCTTAAAGCAAATAATGAAATCAATTCAATAACCAAATGATGCAATCAGTCATAAAGCAAAGCAAATTGAATATTGCAATAAATAATGCATAAAGCAAATTGAATAATGCAATTGAAATCAAATTAAATAATGTAATCAAATTAAGTAGCAATCACGTTTAAAAAAATTAAAATTGCCTAAACCATCTAACAAATAGAAGTGAAAAAAAATAATGCAAATAAATAAATAAATATCCCTTACCTGGATAATCATCCAGTTTTTTTTCTATAAAATTCCGATTCCTGACTCTTCAATCCCTTCAACGAAAAAACAGCCAACTGAAAAAACAACAACACACCTTAAAGATTTTCATTCTCTTAGCATAAAAAAATATAACCATATAAAAATAAAAAGCGTAAGCAAATATAATGATAACAATAAATAAAATTACAATAATAATAAGCATAAGCATAATAATAGTTCATACCTTTCTCTGGACCAATGACAAGTGTGTTCCTTCTCTCAGCCTTGTGACACCAACACTCAAACCCTTGGAATGAACGACAAACCAAAACTAAAAAAAATAGAAAAAACGAACCTGTGGCGTCTGGGGCAGGAGGCTGCCAGCCTCACCGACGACTCCTAAGCAGCTCCGGAAGACGCCACTTCATCGTGACAATGCTCACTCTCTTCAACATCGATTAATATTCTTCAATTGAAGGTGGTTATTCAAGACCAGAATTTAACCCCTTCAAATTGGTGACCACCTGGAGTGACACGTGCCACTGTTGTGGCACAGCGAACACCAACAAGCAGCCACGCCAAATTTGATTCCGAACACCCATCAAATCACTGAACATCCATCAAATTAAGTTTCTTCTGATGGGCGCCACTCTGTTCGGTCATCCTGTGCCGCCTGTACCGTCTCAAGCTTCTGCAGGTGCGGAACAACTGCACGTTGCCAGTAAGAGTGGTCGAAGCCTTCTCAGTGACCTTAATGTGCGCACACCTAGCTTCAATGACAGCTGACCCGACATCAAATTTCAGGACGAGAGGCGGGTGTGCCTCGCGGCATTGTACTGGGGAGTCCTGTGGCGTCTGGGGCAGGAGGCTGCCAGCCTCACTGACGACTTCCCTAAAGCAGCCCTCGCGGGAAGAAACGTCACTTCATGCGTGACAATCTCACGTCTCTTCAAGCATGATTAATATTCTTCATTGAAGGTGGTTTATTCAAGACCAGAATTTACCCCTTCAAACCTTTTAATAAAATGAACCATTGCTTCACAACATTATATAATAATAAAAAGTAATAAGTAATCAATAAGAATAACAATAAAGAAATAAAATAAATTTAACATAAAAAAATAATATATTTACTTTCTCTCGTCAAACGTGAATACGTCAATCTTCTCGCTCATTTAGATCTCAAGTTTAGATCAACAAATGAAAATCAAAATTATTTAAACAAAAAATGCCTCTCGTGGAAACCACCTGTGCATACACTCGGTATATCCTAAGGAAGAAAAAAACAAGAAGTCAACAAGTTCAAAAAACAAAACATAACATCCCAACACACACACTCCTTGCATCCTAATAGGAAATTCGGAGCTTCCGCGCCGCGAGAGAATAGAAAGAAACAAGGTAACCAAAAACTGAAGAATAAAGAAATGATAGTACAGTTGATCTAATCAGTTGAGCTCGTCACCCCCCACTCTGATTCAAACACCACACTCCCTCGATTACTCATCTCACAATCCCTCATTTTCAGCTATACAATCATAATAAATATAAACTACTTTTTACGTGCTTTTATCTTCCGCCCTGATGCAGGTGGTAACACAGGGGGGGGGGGACACAGGAGATGCGACTTTAAGGCACGGGGGACACAAGGAAATCGAAGCTTAACGGCTCGGCTATCCCAACCAGCCCCACCTACCTTTTGCAATCGAGTTTTAATTCTTGCCCCAGGTAGATAATATAAATAATTATAATAATATAAAGCAATGAAGCAATAAAGAAATATGATACAAACATAAAAAATATAATTTTCTTCACATACCTGGGACATCCTTTTGAAATTCAAAGTGGCCTGCCTGACTATCATTCATCATGGACTTATACTTTAAACATAACTTACTACCTACAGATTACACACGGGACCGGCGACGGACCTCACTAGTGGTAGATATGCATGTTAAGGTTTTACTCCGCTTGGCCAGGTGGCAAAGCCTGCCCCCATACAAAACCCCGCCATTTTCTCCTATTATGCACCTTTATTCTCGCCTGCAACTCACATTTTTTCCTCCAGACTTCGTTCACGTGTCAATCCACTTTTTCTTCGGTTCCCAGCCGGTCGGTTCCCAACACACTCGCCACTATAACATCCGCTAAACCGACTATCTCATCCTTTCCACATGACAACCATCTCAACGTACTCTTTCATTTATCTTCTCATTTACCCCTTTCTTCACATTCACAATTCCCTAAACGTTCATTCTCATTTTATCAATTCTTCTCACAGCCAACACTTAGCTAAGATTGTCCTTGACACATTGAATTTAGACTATACTTTCTTATTCCAGACCATAGTCTCACTACTTATATCAATAACACAGGAAACAACATAGCCTCATGTAAGACCGCTAGCGCGCTCAAGAACTTAGTTCCTTTAATTCCCAACGATTGATTGTAAAAGGAGGGCGTTTGAAAGTAAACGTAGATAAGAGTAAGGTTATGGTTGTGAGTGAGGACAGCTCTCAGTGTGGAAGTTAGTTAGATGGTGAGCAGAACTGGAACAAGTGTCTGAGTTTAAATATTTAGGGTATGTGTTGGACTAGAAGAACGGATGATGCAGAGTGTAGTAGGAAAGTTGTTGATGGTAGGATGGTTGCTGGTGCAATTAAATCGTTGTGAATGTAAAGGGCTTAAGTCTTGAGTGCGCTAAGTGTGCTTACATGAGGGTATGTTGTTTACCTGTGTTATTGTATAGTAGTGGACTATGGTCTGGATAAGAAGTATAGATCTAAAGTTCAATGTGTTCAGATGGACATCTTTGGGCATGCTAGGTGGTGAGAAGAATCGTAAAATGTAGGAATGAACAGTATTGAGAGTTGGTGTGGTGTGAGAAAAGGGTAAATGAAGAGAGATAAATGAAAGTACGTTGAGATTGGTTTGGTCATGTGGAAAGGATGAATGATAGTGGTTGGTTAAGCGGCTGTATAGTGGCGAGTGTGTTTTAAACGCGGACCGGCTGGGAGCCGAAGAGAAATGGGTTGAGTCGGTGAACGAATGTCTGAAGGAAGAAATGTGAGTTTGGCAGAGGCGAGAAATAAGGCACAATAATAGGAGTGAATGGCGGGGTTTTGTAATGGGGGATGGTGTGGCCGCACCTGGGCAAGGTGAAAACCCTTACTTGACGAATTTACAAAATAGTGAGGGTCCGTCGCGGCTGGAGCTCTAGGGTGGATTTTCGTCTGTGACGGTTCTCGTAATTAATGGTGGCAGGGGGCGGTGAGGTGGGCCTTCCTTTCACTTTTGTCATATTCTTCTTCTGCTTTCTTTTCCGATGCTGACAAACGCACCTTACCTCCCAGTCTTGGGGAAAGAGGTAGATAAAGAAGAAAATATATATATATATGAAAGTATGTATATATATTTATATATATTATATATATATATATCATATATTATTTATATATATATCATATATATATATATATATTTATATATATATATATATTATAATATAATTATATATATATAATATATATATATATATATATATATATATATATATATATCTATATATATATAATGTGAAACATTTATTGAGTATTGAAATTTACAGAGCTAAATAGTTGTATTCCACTTATATATATTATATATATATAATGTATATATATAAGTGTTTGTTTTGTTTTTAAAATAGATAAAACCTTCAAGATTATATATATAATTATAATATAATATTATATATAATATATATATATATATTATATCCAAATCCATATCATCAGTCAATATTTTATGCTAGAAGGGGTACTGGTATTACTGTTTAATTTATAATCTTTAATATACATAGGAAAAGAAAGTAATTTAAAAAAAAAAAAACCTTAAAAAAAAACCGTTTTTTCACAACCCTATATATATATATATATATATATATTTATATATATTTATATTATATATATATATATTTATATCTATATATATATTATAATTATATATATATATATATAATATATATTATAATATATATATATATATATATTTTGAATAGATATTATGAATACCCTGATGAACCCACTTTTCACCTCCCAACATATTATTGTGAAGAAAGGAAAATATCCCTCGAAGGTCAAAATCGTTTAATGTTTGCTAATAAGAACTTCTATGACCTAAGCAAGGAGAAACAGGAACATTGGAAATGGAAAAATGAAAAGGTATTGCTAATAATAATAATTAGAATATTATTATTATTATTATTATTATTATTATTATTATATTATTATTATTATTATTATTATTATTATTATTATTATTATTATTATTACAGAGATCGTTTAATGAAAGAAGCACAATGCCTTTTAAATATAGGTTTAATAAATTCGAAAATAATAATCATAATCATAATAATAATAATATTGGGGGGGGGGGGCGAAATGCGTAGCATACACTGAAACAAAAAAGTAGTAGAAGAACATGACGCATGTTGAAAAGAAAGCTCCTCCCCTCTACCGTCCCTTTTATACCCTTTAGTGAAAACTCGTCACTATCAGAAAAATCCACCCTAGGGTTTCACGAGAATGTGAAGGACACTCACTGTGGTATCTCATTAATGTATTGTTCATCCCCTTGGCAAAGCCCACTGCCATACCCCTTCACAAGGCCCCGTCATTCTCTCCTGCTATGCACCTTTCCTTCCCTCTGACAAACTCTTATTCCTTTACAGACTCAATCCACATATTCTTCCGTCAACCAGCCGGTTCATTCCTAGCACACACACTACTATACATCCACTTAACCAACCGACTAGCAGCCATCCATTCCATATGATCAAACCATCTCCATGTGCTCTCGTTTATACTTTCATTTACGCTTTTCTTCATAATGCCTTCATTCCTCATTTTATTAATTCTTCTCACACCTAACACGTCCCTAAGATTGTCCAGCTGAACACATTGTACCTTATATCTATACTTCTTATTCCAGACCATAGTTTCACTACTATACATTAACACAGGAAACCAACCAGTGATTTAATTGCTCCAGCCACCTTCGTACCATTCACAACTTTCCTACTACACTCTGCATCATCCGTTCCCTTTCATCCAACATATAACCTAAATACTAACAGACACTTATTCCAATTGCCCACCATCTAATATAACTTTACACCGCTGACTCCCGTTAACTAAATACCATAACCTTCCTCCTACCTACATTTACTTTCAAATCCCCACTTGTACACACACTGCCAAACCCCTCTTAATCCCTATTAAGATTTGCCACACGGAACCAAATCATCCGCATATAATAAGTAGGGCTACCATCTCAACTCTCTTTCATTCTCCATCCATTCTAACACTTCCCCTACCATCCCTACCTCTAATTCTTTTCATAACCGCTCATCCATATACAAATTTAATAACATAGGAGACATACACATCCCTGCTTCACTCTGCTATTAATATTAAACCCATCACTTTTAACTCCATTAATCTTACACACGCTTCATTATTGTCATACATAATTTTGATTCCATTCAGAAGCCTACCACCAACACCGTATATTCACTAACCCTGCTATAGAGCTTCCCTATTAATCCTGTCATACGCCTGTTGCAAATTCATGAAACCTAAGTACAATTTATTCTTCTCAATCATTTGTTTCAGTTTAAAAATTGACGCACACACACCACACACACACCACACACACACACACACACACACCACCACACCCCACACTACATACAATACATACATTCACACCATACCCACACACCACACCACACACACACACATATATAGTATTATATATATATATATATATATTATATATATATTATAGTATATAATATATATATATATATATATATATATTATATATATAATGATATATATATATTATATATTCAATTTGTAATATGGATGGGGTTATGAAAGAATTTGAAGGTGGGTGGCGGAAATGTGTTGAATGGGGAGAATGGAGTTGGTGGAGGGTGCCCTACGCTAATTATATGCGGTGAATTTGTTCTGTGTGGCGAATCTGAAGAGAGTTTGAGAGGATTGGTAGAGAGAGATGTTGGCAGGGTGTTGTAAAAGGAGGGGCTTGAAAGTAAACGTGGATAGAGTAAGGTATGGTTGTGAGTGAGGACACTCCTCAGTGTGAAGTTTTGTTAGATGGTGAGCACTGGAACAAGTGTCTGAGTTTAAATATTTGGTTATATGTTGGATGAGAGGGAACGGATGCAGAGTGGTAGTAGGAAAGTTGTGAATGGAGGAAGGTGGCTGGTGCAATTAAATCGTTGGTGAATGCAAGGGAACTAAGTCTTGAGTGTGCTTGAGTCTTACAT
>JABUQX010009514.1:80000-100538 GCA_015478945.1 Trachelipus rathkii | reverse complement strand
TTCATTGTATTCTCACAGCAAACTGTGTACAATTAGTATTTCTTGTTGCTGCTGCTATGGTTTTGGGGAAAAAAAAGCAGATTTTAGTTGCATACAGTATTTCGGTGATAAACTTTGTGCGTAAATTTTTAATTCAGTGTTTTTATTATTATATTTTAAGTATACAACTTTTGGCATGGAAATATAATCGAATTTTAAGATTGAACAGACATACATGAAGGCTTATATAAATGGAAATTAAAATACTGTTCTTATGATCGAAGGCAGAAGTAGTCCTGCACTTGTAGAAGAAAGGCAAAGAGAGTTCTCAAATTCTGTTTTTTCTCATCCGTTCATCGACGCCGAGAATATTATTGTTACTGCACTTCAAGTGGTTCCGAATAATACTAATATTTTGAAAAGAAGCTTGATTACGCAACAGATACGATTGGTAACTATTGTAACAAACATTTAATTTATGGAGTAATCTTTTCAACAATTACAACCCCCATTCACGGTTCTCTTATACTTGTCGAAAGTGTATAGATTCTAATATGTGGAGTAGTGATCCCTCAATTTGTGATCATAATTTTTCTGGAATAGAACCGCGGCCCAAGTCGATTTCTAATCTCATTGAGGAAGGCATCGAACTTCGTTCGAGGATAGAAGCTACAATAAAACGTTTGGAAATGACAAAGGAATGGTTTAATAATGCAAGGAAACCCGTTCGAGAAAGAAATTGTTCGATTGACTTAACGAATGATAAGCTTTTCTCGGGATATGTTCTTAATAGACATTCTTCGAATAAAGAAGCTGCACACGGTGAACGTAAGGTGTGGACTTGTTCGACCCTAAATGTTCAGGTGTTTTTCTTCCAGGTATTTCAGGGGAATCAACAAGGACCTAAAGCTTCTTTCGTTTCACATTAGATCCTCGTAGTAATTACTGTTTAGGTATAAATAAGCATCAAGTGTACTGCGATAGTTTCGAAGAGAGATGGTGGGGGTGTGTATTTTTGCAATAGCCTTGATCGACCCTTTTGACGAAAAACCTTATAATAACGGCCCATCAAACTATTTGGCGTGCACTGCGGTTACGAGAAAATGGAATTTGCAATTGTTAATTATATAAGTTTATCATGAGACTTGAACGAAGAATAATATTGCTTGAAACCCAAGAGTACAGGATCAAATGGACAGAAAAGAAGTTGGTCCTCTGTTTGATTCCCAGGAAATACCTGGAAGGACACAACACACTAGAACATTTAGGGTCGAAAGTTCCAATCACTTTTACTCAACGTTGTAGCAGTCTTCTTATCGAAGAATGTCTCATGAAGAACAATATCCCGAGAAACAGCTTATCCATTCCCGTTAATCAATCGAACAATTTCTTTTCTCGAACGGGGTTTCTTGCATTATTAAACCATCCTTTGTTCATCTTCCAAAAGTTTTACTTGTAGTCTCTTAATCTCGGAACGAAGTTCGATGCCTTTCTCCAATGAGAGAAGGAAACGACTTTGGAGGCGAATTCTATGTCCAGAAAATTATTGATCACAAGATTGAGGGATTCACTACTCCACATATTAGAATCTATACACTTTCGACAAGTATAAGAGAACCGTGAATGGGGGTTGTAATTATTGTTGAAAAGATTACTCCATAAATTAAATGTTTGTTACAATAGTTACCAATCGTATCTGTTGCGTAATCAAGCTTCTTTTCAAAATATTAGTATTATTCGGAACCACTTGAAGTGCAGTAACAATAATATTCTCGGCGTCGATGAACGGATGAGAAAAAACAGAATTTGAGAACTCTCTTTGCCTTTCTTCTACAAGTGCAGGACTACTTCTGCCTTCGATCATAAGAACAGTATTTTAATTTCCATTTATATAAGCCTTCATGTATGTCTGTTCAATCTTAAAATTCGATTATATTTCCATGCCAAAAGTTGTATACTTAAAATATAATAATAAAAACACTGAATTAAAAATTTACGCACAAAGTTTATCACCGAAATACTGTATGCAACTAAAATCTGCTTTTTTTTCCCCAAAACCATAGCAGCAGCAACAAGAAATACTAATTGTACACAGTTTGCTGTGAGAATACAATGAAAATAAGACTTAATTTTTTAACATGAAAGAGAAAAATATCCAAATCCGTATAGTCTTTTAAAATAATGACCGAATTCTTTCATAAGTTTGACTGATAAAAATGTTCACCTGTATTGGCTAAATAAACGTCTCACTGTGGCTGGATTTCACATTTTCTATGCAGGGAAAGCAATGAAATTTAACTAAGAAAAAAACACCTTTTAAATTGAAACAAGAAAACCGACTACTGCTGAAACACAACTCAGAATAAACAACGTCAAAATGCGAACTACGCGAAAACACACTTTACAACACAAAGAAATTCTTAAGTGTATCATAAATAGGCCTCAACAAAACGGAGAAGATATGATGGAACACAAAGAAATGCAATTAAGCACATAATAAAAAATAAATAATAGATTACTATAATGAACAAGAAAAGTATTTAATTATAATGGCATATAATTAGAGGAGAAATAATTTGTGGTCAACGTAACGAATTATATTCAGGTATCAAGTAAGGGACTGTTCCTAAAATAACATTATAAAAAAATAATTATTTTTAAGAATATGGACCTGGGAAAGCGGAACACTTCAAAAATAGGGTAGAATGTCAATTTTCCAAGGTTTGACAATAAGATGATAGACAAAAGGAGGCCTAACACTTACCACGGCTTTTCTGTAAGTGAAATAAAATCGACCTCGGCTGAAAGTGTGACTGACTAAAGATTTTTAAATAAGGAAATAAGGATATGATATTGGAAGCTATACAAAAATCATTACTACTAAACACCTGATTTGGATGATAGGGAACGGGAGGCTCAACCGGGGTGCTATTATCCATCCTCGGAGAACAGCTGTATGTTGATCTGTTCTTATCCTCATTCATTATGGTTGTAAATAGTGCCTCTAAAGTACTTTTACAAACTTGTTCGTGTCGATGTTACGCGCGATATGTGGGTTCGCGATGGTTTTGTATTGTGTTCTCTGGCCCAGGAATGTGATAATAATAATAATAATAATAAATAATAATAATAAATAATAATTTTAGGTGTTGTTGATCTGAGCCATACATAAATGCTAGGAAATAGATAGGAGTAATAAAATGGTAGATGATAAAGTGAAATAAGAATAATTATGAAAGTAAAAGATAAAATAGAAATTGAAAAAATGATATAAAATACGAAATATTATTGTACCACTAAAATCAAAACTACAATACTTGCTCACTAATATAATATCTTAATAGATTATAAATGTTCACTAAATTATAACATTGCAAGGGTTATAGATTACTCAGTTCGTACGGAGGCACGCAATAATAGGACAGTGGGCTTTCATCTCAAAAGGAAAAATAAAGTAGAGGGGTATAGTGCCAGCATATAACCTCAGCTTGAGTTCTAATAAACTACATTGAAACATGTTCCTCGATCTGATCTCTAGTTAAGCAACTGCTTTTCTTCACATCTTTATATATAATACTCACCATGTTACCCTATAACATTATAACATAATTATGGTAACAAATTGATAAGAGGACTTAAATCTCTTACGGGCCTAAGCCTCAGTCTTCAACAATTATTTACTCACATATATGACTACTCAATTACTAAGGGTCACATTTTATCCCTCAGTTTTGGAAGCTAATCTCTTACGATGATGCTCAAAACCTTCGAAAAAAGGAAGATCCAGACACTTCTGATCCTATTACACTATCGCCCGATTGTGAACTCATCACCTTCTCAAATTAAATAAAATTTCTAATTAAGATCGTAACTATTGAAAACCTCTTATCTCAAAAATAAACTTCAACTTACAAAAATATAATAATAAACAATATTAATTTCAATTATGATAATCAAATTAATAAAATGTAATAATGAAAAATACAATGTATATAAGTAGATAACTTATTACTAAATTAGACATATGACATCAAATCAAGCCAGTAATAATAATAAATACTGGCACTACATAATGGTATGCACGTTCAATTATCAATAAATCAAGTAACACACGAAGCAATTTCCTCAATAATCATGAGCGGTCAATATTGCGATCGAACTTTACAGCGTTCTACGCCTATCTATAAATACAGATTTATGGTATTCTTATCGCATCTTAGGATAACTACCGTGTAGAGACTTGCATAGTGTTGGCGTACTTGTAACTAAATTACTAGCAAGTGCTATATATTTGTAATCCGAGTTATATATAACCTCTATTATAATGGGCACGCAGTAATCACTATATGTCTCCAAAGTTTTAGTTTTACCCCTCCTTATGGGTTATCCTCCTTCTCTTTGCTTATAACTATACGTTAGTCTAGCCTTTCTTCTCAAGACTTCGTATATAATATCACAACTGATCGGCTGTTGTATTCAAGATATTGAGGGCGTATTTTTCTTACTATATGTTTATCTGTCATAAGTATAGGTGTATCTCGTCAGGGTTCTGTCTTAATTCTCCTACTTTACCTATTTTCACTAACTATATTCACATTAAATGATCTTCTCACCATTGCAACCTCTAACTCTATAGTCCACTCGCTATTCCGATGCGAATTTCTCAGAACCCTTTTCATTCTCATACTCGTAATATACTCCTCAAATTCGTAACTCCTTCGGGTTTTTTTACTTTATCCATTATTGGGATTAGTACTTAACAAAATTTTCTTGATCATATATCTATATACTATTGTAGAAATATCATACTAGAAATAACTTTGACGGAAAGATCAATCTAATTCTTTTCACAAGAATCCAACTCTACAAATTCTCCTCCTGGTCTACTCTCACAATAAATAACCTATTATATCCTTAAAACTTTTACCCGTATATACTATTCTCTTGGTCCGTACGGTGTATCATTTCGTCATTACTAAAAAAAGGATGACTCTAAAATAACGCATACTCACATAAACTATCATATCCTTCGAGATCTAAAACACGGCAATACTGGACATATCACATATATAACTTATCTTACTTAATTGAACAAATAAAATACACTAAAAAGCTTAGTGACCCTTTTAGAAACCTCACACTCCACAGTACGACGCCATTGACACGTGCGTACCTCAGAACAGGAGTCAAAGGGTCACTATACTAACAGAATACTGGCTATCAATAGCGAAGCCTTCCTGTTGATATTAATCTAATAGACTGGTGAGAACTTATTCACCTTCACTTATTACTCCTCTACGTTGTCTGATACTTCCAGCCATTAAGCCACGAGGGTAGCTATATCGTGAGGTCTCACATATATACTAGCACCGTACCTAATTAGCTATATATATTTATGGCTAAAACCAATGATAATACTATTATATATTAACATTATGTCTGACCTCTCATATCTATGCGTTAATAGTATATGTATGAATACGAGGGATAGATGGCTCTAGTTTCACTCTCTCATAGGGTATATTTTGTGATATCAAGTCATATAGAGTTCAAGTAATATAATTTATATTATATATAGCAATCGCAATAAATTATAGGCTTTATAAAACTGTCCTGTATACTTATATTATCAGGATATAATACTAACTTGAAAATAATAATATATTACCCTTCTATCTTTTGTAATATACTGAACTAGTTTTTGAATAGTTATAGTATAAGATCCCGGGCGAATTTCTTTGTTAATCTCGGCGACTATTTCCACAACCTAAAGCAATAATAGGGGAGCTGACGACACAATTGTGCTACTCTCTCTCTGGAAAATCTTGTGTCTCAGTGACCAATAATTTAAACCCCTAAAGTATGTGTGCGCAAACTTAGGTGTTAAGTTTTGCTGCCGTACCGACAAGACAGAAACGGTTATTGACCATTTAAGTGGAGTTTTGATAGGCTCTTGCGCTTCTTCCTCTGCAAGTTGATTGCATTCAAAATGTAGTTAATTTAAATCGTATAACCAACACTTGTCTTGAAATGAACGAAAAGGAAGTGTGAACATACAAATTTGTAAATATTTAGGAGGGGAGAAATTTAAAACACTGTGGCTGTGCTTTCAGTACACACACCACACTATTTGAGATGCAATTGTGGTACACAGAGAATATGATGAGCAGTAAAGCGTTTCCAATTTATAGATATTCACGGCCCACCACCTATACGAGCCTGGCCCTATGATGCGGGGACTAAATGGACAACAATTCAAAGAGCAGGGCTTCATGCTGAGTATGCTGCATAACAGCAGACGTATTGCCGACTGTTCGTCGGAACTTCGCAACACGAAATTATGATATTTTAGTGAAAAGTTCGCGAGCGGAAGATCAATGCAGATATTGCTGATGTATGGTCTCTGAGATCACGCTAAGTTGGTCTCAGCGTTAAAGAGTAAAGTGGTTACAGAGGGAAGTATAGGCGAACTTGACCCTGAGGCTCTGGCGCCAGTTCGTAACTTATTTTTTCACTAAAAAACTATAATGTTTATATTCCCCACTAACATAATTCACGCAAAAACAATTGACATGGAAGAACGAAATAAACAAATGAGTCAATCAAATAATAAAAGAAAAATCGTAATGTAAGTTAAATGATAGTAAAATCAGTAAGGATAGAGGAAACAATCTATAATAGGTGAAGTATGTGTAAATACAATACCCAAGAAGTTGATCATGTATTTATTGCTTGTGGACCGTACCCCCATAGTATGTGGTCCAGGACTGAGTTATAAACATTTTGTGAGACGTTGTCAGCAAACAGATCGGTAGTGAGCTGAGATCATTTCTGACAAATTAATAGGATAAAAATCCCTAATATGCCGGGCGCTTATCTAAGTGGTTATCAAATTACAGGCCTTAAGAAAGAAAGACCGCGAACGAAAGGAAAAGCCTCACCTAACTCGTCGTACTGGGGGGTACTTCTCAGGATAAAAGTTCTTTTGGAAGATTTATTTTTAATATACTATACTTTTAATATAGACTACTATTAGTAATAGAGTTGCTTCAATGTAGGTCATTATAGAACATAATTCGATCAAGTATTGTCTTATCATATAATTATGATATAGTATGATAAATTTATTTAGGAATATCGGATGTTCGATAATTTATATAAATGAATATCGATAGTATATCTCTCTATGCATATATCATTAACATCGGTAATTAAAGGGATGATATATTTAGTGATCTTATAAAATATACTACTTAGTATAATTATCCACTTTAATATTATAAAGGGTTATCTTAATTCTTTATAAGGTGGATATAGTAGAGATTGTAAAATGTAAACATATTAACTTACCTAATATAATATTTATTATTATTATAGTCAAGAGCTGATCTTAATGGTGAATGAGTAATTTCCAAGTTCGACTCTATCTTGATCACTTAATTGGTAAATTAATTTTTGTACTAACACAATAAAAAAATAATTAGAGTTAATAATGGTAAAAAAAATTTTATATGTATTATTATTATTATATGATATTATATAAATAATTAAATAATCAAGATAAGATAACATTATTAAACTATTTTAAATATAAATACACAACGAGATACTGTATAGATAATGTGCTATGTCTATAATAGATGCAACTATGAATTCGATAGGCGATAATAACATAGATGCACTAGCAATATCCATAAAAATAAAATAAATATAAACCGCTGAATTTAAATGCGAAATGGAACTACCATGTACAACATGAAAGTCTATTCTTAACTGATCCTCTTACCTGAAAGAATAATTTACTAAAGGTGTAGAAAAAAGGATAAATCTGGTGATAAGTCGGTGACTAGAATAGCTGAAAAGTTTAATGGAGATAGCTTATCCTTCGGTATGTACCCAACATACTCTCACATAAAACTGTTCTTGCATGTGATAAACCTTTTAGATAACGTCTTCTTATTTTCGCTCTCAATGTTTACTCAGATTTGTCTATTATGGTGATTGTCTTACTCGATTAGCGGAACATCTAAGCATCTTATATATCTTAGAGATAAACTAATGCCTTTCTCTTTCTTTGATCTCTGATTCTTTAACGTCAGTCTCTAGTGGCTTCATATGCGTTATTTCGCTTAAGAGGATAAGTTTGAACTTTTGAAGGACGTTGTCTAATATATATCTTTCCTATGAATTTTAAGCATCGAGCTTCTTCTCCAACTATGTAGGACCAGAATAAATCGATCAAATTGAAACTCTCTCTTCGCAATTGAAAAGGTTTCATAACATTAAAATATGTCCATAGACTCCCGTAAGCATTACAAATAATAAACAGGGATAGAAGTTGGAGGCTTTTTGTACAAATAGGGTGAAAACAACTTTGCGTTATTAATTAATGAAGAATGACCTCTCACTCAAAGATCAGGTGAGTCAAATGGACGCCAGAATGTGGGTGTTTTGAGAAGATATCGAATAGAATGAAAATAGTCAAATAGAGAGTGATCACTCATCTGTCCAATATTACATCACTGCACTTCTCGCAAAAATAACGATTACTGCAGATTATCATCAGAGAATACATCTTAGGCGGACGATTAAGATTCTAATCAAGTTCACTATCTAGGTCTTTTATGTTAGAAACGCTCGAACCCAATTGATAGAAGGACTATTAACAAAATCCAGTTCCTTCGCAGGGATATAGGAATGATTTAGCACTGGTAGATATTGCATCATCTCTAGTCTCCAATATACGCCCTGCTTCAGAACTCTATGCGCCATCATTTAAAATCGATGATCGCTATACATTTAATAATCAATTCAATTACACTATTATATTATTTTAGCTACAGCCTACTACTTTAAATCCTCTTTGTTGCATCTATTTTACATCATTAATATGACTTACTAAATATTTATAAACTTAGACTTTCATGTATAATTATTGGATAGTTCTTAGCAACTAGAAAAATACAATAAACTAAATTACCATTATGCTCCTCACTTAGCCACCTAAATTTATAAAATATCTTAAGGTATCAGGAATTCTGTGACCAGATTTTATTTAACAGACTGACGCTATCCATTTCTAGCTCAGCCTCACTCTCTCATATATCCAGACTTGAAGCAGAATTACGTCACAATCAATCTATTCACTTAATCTCTTCAACAGTTTTTAACCTTAAACATGTCTCATTTATGTTCAAGACAGTCAAACATGGATGTCATAAAAAATCAAATTAGCAACTATCTTACATAATTGTGCCCTTAACTTCTTTTATTCTTAAGAAGTACAACTCGCAAAATCAACCTTCAGTCCTTCACTCCATCTCATCCCTGTCACCAATTACCTTTCTTTTATGATTTTCCATCCTGACTGCCCGAAAATGTATTTTCATAATTAAGCTCGAGACTCACTCACACAATTAGCATTTTTGCTCCATTTGTTCCTAATTTCTCATTACGTATACAACTGAATATATAGATATATATAATACAAGATATATATTATAAATAAATCTAGTATATAAAGTGATATAGTAGGCGCTTACTCTCTGCTCACGATTACGTGAGTACTTACTTCATACCTGAATGACATGCATTATATGACTATAATCAATTACCTGGCAAAAAGGAATAAGTGAATAGGTAAGATGGCAGACCAATAACCTACTATAATAATATAATCATAATACCATATGTCATCTTATATGATAGCCTATCTTTACGTGAAATAGTCATACTAAATCAATAGAGTGCTGAGCACGCAGGGTGTGGGTAGTGTGTGTGTGGTTGTGGTGTGCTGTGGTGTGTACGTAGGCTCTAAGGAACATAACGCTCTCGATCCGCTGAGTCAATTTTTTCGTCTCCTTTCACGTAACTCTAGAGATTTTTGGTAATTACTTAGAAGGATTAAGAAATAGGGAACAATGTAATAGTGGTGTAAGATAAGTTATCATAGAAGAGGAATGAGTAGGTGAGTGTATGTGTCAGTTTTTCGCGAATTTTATTTAAGATTATATAATAAAGTTAATGTCGCCATATATTGATATTATAGTCATGTCAATCTATTATAGAGGCCATATGCATAGTGGTGGTGGCTGATTTGCACAGATAACCTTAACAGATTAATGGCAAAGCGAACCGGATACTTCCTAATAAATTTCGTAGACCAATATCTCCTGTGATGGAATCTATTTATAAATAAGGGATTAACACCCGTAGATGGACGTGTTTTATAACTGATATTCATAAGTTCTTCTAAATATATATAAATATCGTAATATTATTATTGA
Organism: Trachelipus rathkii; assembly: GCA_015478945.1. Classification (NCBI taxonomy): domain Eukaryota; kingdom Metazoa; phylum Arthropoda; class Malacostraca; order Isopoda; family Trachelipodidae; genus Trachelipus; species Trachelipus rathkii. Next base: position 90,273 of record JABUQX010009514.1, on the reverse strand, counting down.
TATTATTTCAAAAATAATTAATTTATTTAATATCTAAAAGGTCATTGATAGTAAGATGAACTTATTATTATCTATGAAACAATTATTTCTAACAACTCTCACAATAAAATATAAATGATAACTATTGAAAATCTCAATTACAAATAACGATTATCATGATCATAATTGAGATTAGATATTAAACAAAGGCGAGTCTTTATTGCTTTGGCATTTCACAAGATCAGAAATTTTTAACAAGGACAATATATGTTTTAAAGATTCAATATCTGTTATTTGTGGTTAACATTATCGTACGTAACTGATAAATTAAAAAAGTTTTAATTGCTTAATAATGGCATACTGCCAATGTTGCCATGATTGTTTTGTAACAACTGTATCTTTTCAAACAAGCTTAGTGAATTCTCTGATCGTCACTATTATAGTCATGTCAAGCTTAAAGTAATTTTTTAAAAACATTCGTTATACGTCAATAAAATCTACGATAGTCATACTTATCTGTAGAGGTAGAAAGTTGCTTTTCACTTCCTTTTAAATTTTTATGATCTTGATATTTAAATAATTAATATCTAATATTAATTAATATTCATATATAAAGCAAACTACAATCTCGTTATGGAATTTAAAAACCAAACTAGTGTTTGCCAATAAAATTTTATTTTCTCTATTCGATCACAAGTTAGTTATGCAAGAAAATAGAAACATTCTAGATTAAAATTTAGAAATTTTTGTCAAGCTAAATGTCACATATATTAGATGTATGTAGGAAATAAATTCAATAATCGTACATCTTTTGCAAAATAGATACCAATTCTAATATACATAGTTTACCATAAAGAATTATATAATCAACTATTGAATGTCCAACTACAATATGCATTCCCTATTCGCTTGTTAACGTAATTTATATAATACTTTGAAGACTCTAAAATTTGAATATGATTAATACATTTCACTTTGAGTCTAGTTGGATAAGTAGTTGTTCACGTCATTTCTCTGGTAGATAATAAATCCATGTTAAACGATTATCTAGACATAGTATAATACTAATTATACTCAGATTAATTATATATTTATATATCGGTAAACTTTTATATAAAATCATTAATCCCCCTCTCCTCCTCCCCTCCCCCTCTTACCCCCAACCCCCCTCTCCACCCCCCCTCCTCCTCCCCTCTCCCCTCCTCATCCCTCTCCTCCCCCCCTCCTCTAACTCTAGAACAAAGATTACCTTCTCAAATATATATATTATATATACATACATTTTTTATAGATATATGTGATTTTTATGAGAATATGTGACTCTTATATTATATATATTCATATTTTACCTATGGATCATATGATTATTATTATGAGAATATGTGATTTTTATGAGATTATGTGATTTTTATGAGAATATGTGATTTTTATGAGTAAATGAGTGTAATTTTTTTATCAAAAACTACTTAAAATTTTGTTCAATTAATCGGCAATATAATCGGCGAAATTTGCCCGTTGACGAGGACGATGACGATTGAAAAAAAAAAATATGCCTGATTTTTGCGATATACGTTTTTAATTGTAAAACGATTCCCATCATTGAAATTGATTTATACCTTATAATCTATATCATCAAAAGAATAAATAGGAATTATATATATATATATATTATATATATATATTATATATACTCATGTACAACATAAAATAATTTATATATATTATATATATTAATCACTATAATATACCATCTACTTTGTCACCCCCACTCTCCTCCTACGAGAAGCGGGCGACCTCGAGTCACCTCGCCACCATCGCCAGCCGGACCTAGGACCGATAGTTTTGGTTCCAGGAAATTAGTTTTTAAAACATTTTTCTCAAATGTTTTGTTGGCGAATGACCTTTGGTTTATCGTTCGTTTTTATACAGACCTATTTTTCTTTTTTTTTTTTTTTTGTTTTTTTTGTTTGGTACGCAAACTTTCTGGTACTTTTTATCTTCGTGTTTCATGTGTGTATGTGGGATTTATAAAGTTTACCGATATAAATTAATCGGTAAATTAGTATTTTACAATATATTTGTACTTACATTACTTAATATTTTTATTTTCAGTTATTTCTTATAAACTCTAAGAATAATGGAACATAATACTGATCTTCAAAGTATTTAAATTAAGTGGTCTTACGTGTAAAAATGTCGTATTTTTGTTTTAATTCTTATGGTAACTTATATGATATGTAGATTGGTTCTATTTTGCAAAATGTACGTTTTGAATTTTTCCTACACACTGTTGACATTACTCTAAAATTTCAATTTTCTGAGATGGTTTCTTTCTTCATAACTAACTTGGTCCAATAGAGAAGCTTTTTGGCAACGTTGTTTTAATTCCAAAATGGTTGATAGTTTGTTATGATAATAATTTAGATTTAATTTAACCACAGACATAAAAATTTAAAGAAGTGAAGAGATAATGGCAGACTGCGGGCTATTTGAATAGTTCACTTCGAGTTTATGCGTAACAATGTTTTAAAAATACTTTTAGCTACCTCAAATAGTGAAGTAGAGATCCTACTTGTTGAAAGACAGTTGTTATAAATAAGGTAATTGTAGTTTTTCTTTATAAATGAAAGTCTTTGGTTTCTGTAAGTACTTGTCACCTGTAACAGATTATTCTTTAAAAAAATATATGCCTTGTAAATTTCTGGTCTTGTGAATGCAAGCAAGACTCGCTTTGGTTGAATCAGTCATTTTATCAGATATCGTGTGAGCTTTCTAGTTCTTATATTTTATTGTTGTAGAAATCGTTTCAGAAAAAGTCACTCTCAATGACCTTTATTAAAAATTTAGTTTCTGCTTCAATAAAATCAATTCTTTATTGGAGCACTTGAACGAAGAGCAAATTTATTACCTTAAATGATATCAGATATGTAGAAATTTATAAGTACCTTGAAATTTATTACACCAAATGATGGCAGATGTGTAAAGGTTTATAACTACCATGAAACGGAAACTACATTATACTACTCATTTTATTTTACTATTTTTTTTTAATATCGTTAACAAAAATGTTAATAGACTTTTAAGGGGGCATACTTTTAAGACCGTACACACACACACAAACACAAGACCAACATATCTTCTGCACATTACTTTAATTATATATATATATGAATATATTATAATATATATCTATATATATATATAATATACTATATATATATATATATATATCCTCATATATATATTAATACTATTATTTATATGTATTATAATAATATATAATATATATATATATTATATATATAATGACAAAGGACAAAATAATTTTATTGGTCACATATTTTGGGCAGGTAAAATAGAAGTTAATGTACAGGATATTGATCTAGTTTTCGTTCCATTAGGTTGAAATTGAAGAGGTTGAATTTGATTTTATGAATCAGTTTGTCTTTGATATACATTTATTAACTTTGAGAAAATATGGAACCTTCAACTTTGTGATCTCACGAATTGCCTCGTAATAAATCTGTCATATACCTAAATTTTGATAATAGTCAATGTGCATAGTAATGTTTGTATTTTCTGCAAAACTATCCAAAATTGGTATAATAAGTTAGGCATAGTGAAGTTATAGGATGATCCTTGAAATGATAGACTAAAAATCATTACAATGTATGAATTGATTATTAAAGTATACGACATCGATTTAAATGATGGGCATAAGTTACAGCGTAGATTAGACTAGATTTCATATCTACCAGTGCTTCATTTCCTATACCCAAGAACTGGATTTGTTTATCCTTCTAAATGGGTATCGCGTTTCTAACAAAAGACCTAGATTAGTGACTTATTAGGAAACTATGTCCGCCTAAATGTATCCATTACGCATTCGTTAATTCAAGAGCATATTTTAATGTGTCACCTTGACTATTTCTATCATCTTTATGACCCAGCCGGGTATTGACCCTTTCTTTGAGTTGACAGGTCTCTCATTTAATATAAGTTTTTCCCCTATTTGTACACAAAGCTTCACTGGTATAGTTTATTATTGTAAGTTGACAATTTTTTAAAACTGTTTCAATTGCAAGAAGTAGTTCAATTGATCAATTACTGCTCTACATAGTGGAAAGAGTGATGTAATGAAATATGGACAGAACGTAAAGAAGTCAGATCAAAGAAAGAGAAAGCTTTGTTTCTCTCAAAAATAATGCTTCAGTCCTTCAAAGACAAATTAATAACCTGTAATTGCAGAAAAATTTCTTGGTATATAAGTTTTTATTTGAATTGTTGTCACCTCTTCTTTAAGATTTTTCACCATCAGCCCAATTTATTTTTTCTCAGACTTAAATTATTTTTTGGAAATATTTATACTGTAACGATGTTTCCCAGTAAATTCGCTCATAGCGTTGATTTTTTTAAAATAGGTGCACATGGTATGGAAAGTTGTCGAATACTATTTATGGCAAGACATTTGACTTATTCTTGATTTATATTTAAAGGAGCGTTCTTTCTTGATTTTATTATAATAATAATAATAATAATAATAATAATAATAATAATAATAATAATAATAATAATAATAATAATAATAATAATAATAATAATAATAATATTTTGGTATTAAATGTTTACATTTCAATTAAATAATTATATAATATCCTTAATAAGTAGGTTAAGGTATATTTAAGATTCAAATTCCCTTATCCGGATGTAATTGCTGCAATCCGACTAGATATCCGACTTTATATTCGACATTCGGTTCCTAAACTGAATCCTCAAAAAAATTGATACACAAACTTGAGATTTTAATGACCACCATTACCCTCATAGTAGTCTAATTAAAAGTTGATCTAATACTCTTCCCCCCGATCCCCTTCTTGGTCTGGCCTGTATTGAAACGCTTTGATAGCCCCATTTTTTCAGGCTTGTCAGAAATGATTCATATCTGCACTCTTAAATTTTATTTCCCCACAGCTGTTACACAGATGACCGAGTCACGACAACTATATTTCGGTCTAAAACTACTACACTTTGATGATCATGTTCGCTGCCGCATTGATATGGTGGATAACAAATTGTAGGAATTCGGCGCGTGGTCAAGTTTCGACTCTACACCTCTTAAACTGAGACCAACTTTACTCCGAATGCTTCAGCAATATCTGCATTGATTCTTCGCCGAACTTCATAAATTTATTGGTGGAAGTTCCCGACATTTTCACGTCTTTTTATGTTGAAAGCCTGCCTGAATGTTCATTGCCCTCAGCAGCTTGGCCGTATTTGAAAATTGAAACGTTACTGCCACTCGTATATTTCTGTTGTACGCGAGTGCATTCTTCAAATATGTGTGTGTGTACTGAAGCAACTGATGTTTTTTTTCCCCCTCCAAATATTTACACAATTTGATGTTCACACTTCCTTCGGTTTTTCGTTCATTTTCAGATATCATAAACTATTGAATGAATCACTTGGCAGAGGAAGAAGCGCAGAGCCATCAAACTCTCACTTAAAGGTCAAAACCGTTCTGCTTGGCGCAAAATCATAATTTGCCAAATTTAGGTTAAATTTTGCACAAACTCACAAGATTTCCAGGAGAGAGATACACAATGGCTCATCCCTATTATGCTTTTGTTCCCATTCAAGTTCGGATTATATATATATATATATATATATATATATATATATATAGTATATATATATATATATATATTATATATATATATATAAACTATATATATATATATATATATATATATATAATATATATATACCGTATATATATATATATATATATATACTATATATATATATTATATATACTATATATATATATATATTAATATATATATATATTATAATATATATATATATATATTATCTATATATATATATTATATATATTACGTTATATTTATATATATTATATATACGTATATATATATATAATATACCGTATATATATATTATATATATATATATATATATATATATATATATATATATATATAATTATATATATATATATATATATATATATATATATATATATATATATATATATATATATATATATACACTGACGCGTGTCGCAATATGATATATGAGATTTGTTTGTTTCTTAGATTATTATTATTAATTATTATTATTATTATTATTATTAATTATTATTATTATTCATTATTATTATTATTTATTTTTTTATTATTTATTATTTTATTATTTTTATTTTTTTTATTTTTTTTTTAATTTTTTATTTTTTATTATTTATTTATTTATTTATTTATTTATTATTATTATTATTATTATTATTATCATTGTTATTATTTATTATTATTATTATTATTTTTATTTTATTATTATTTATTATTCATTATTATTATTATTATTTTATTATTAATTTTATTTTATTATTATTATTATTATTATTATTTTTTATTTTTTATTTTTATTTTTCTTTTTATTATTTTTATTTTATTTTTTTTTTTATTTTTATTTTTATTTTTTTTTTTATTTTTATTATTATTATTATTATTATTATTATTATTATTATTATTATTATTATTATTATTATTTTCAACATACACCACATACCTACATTTGTAATTAACATCATAAGTCTAAATTTCCGTATAAATGTCCAGCCTCGGTACCTTTTGTTTATAGTAATGTTTGTTTTTTCGTTCTATTGCGTCATGGGGGCGGTTTAAGAAGCCTTTTATTATTTTTTATTATGTGCTTAATTGCATTTCTTTGTGTTCCATCATATCTTCTCCGTTTTGTTGAGGCCTATTTATGATACACTTAAGAATTTCTTTCTTCTTTGTGTTGTAAAGTGTGTTTTCGCGTGTTCGCATTTTGGGACGTTTGTTTATTCTGGTTTGTGTTTTCAGCAGTATCGGTTTTTCTGTTTCAATTTAATAAGGTGTTTTTTTCCTTAGTTAAATTTAATTGCTCTACTGCATGAAAACGGTGAAAACCCGCTGATTGAGACTTTATTACCCTATGATTGCAGATTTTTTATCAGTGAAACTTATGAAGGAATTCGGTCATTATTTTAAGTCTTTACGGATTTGGATATTTTTCTCTTTCATGTTAAAAAATTAAGTCTTATTTTCAATGGTACTTCTCACAGCAACTGTGTAAATTAGTCATTTCTTGTTGCTGCTGTATGGTTTTGGGGGAAAAAAGCAGATTTTAGTTCATAGCAGTAATTTCGGTGATAACTTTGTGCGTAATTTTTATTCAGTGTTTTTATTATTATATTTAAGTATACAACTTTTTGGCATGGAAATATAATCGAATTTTAAGAATTGAACAAGGCAAACATGGAGGATTATTATAAAGTATTAAAATATGTTTCTTATGATCGAAGGCAGAAGTCCTGCACTTGTAGAAGAAGGGCAAAAGATAGTTCTTCAATTCGGTTTTTTTTTTTCTCTCCGTCATTCGTTACGCCGAGAATATTTATGTTACTTGCTCTTCAAGTGGTTTCGTAAGACTAATATTTTGAAAAGAAGCTTGATTACGCAACAATACGAATTAGGTAAATATAGTAACAAACTTTTATTTATGGAAGTATCTTCAACAATAATTCAACCCCATTCGGTTCTCTTATACTTGTCGAAAGTGTATAGATTCTAATATGTGGAGTAGTGATCCCTCAATTTGTGATCATAATTTTTCTGGAATAGAATCCCGCCCCAAGTCGATTTCTTCTCTCATTGACGAAGGCATCGAACTTCGTTCGAGGATAGAAGCTACAATAAAACGTTTGGAAATGACAAAGGAATGGTTTAATAATGCAAGGAAACCCGTTCGAGAAAGAAATTGTTCGATTGATTTAACGAATGATAAGCTTTTCTCGGGATATGTTCTTAATAGACATTCTTCGAATAAGAAGCTGCACAACGTGAACGTAAGGTGTGGATCTTTCGACCCTAAATGTTCAGGTGTTTTCCTTCCAGGTATTTCTGGGGAATCAACAAGGACCCTAAGCTTCTTTCGTTCACATGATCCTCGTAGTAATTACGTTTGGTATAATAACATCAGTTACTGCGATGTTTCGAGAGATGGTGTGTGTTTTTGCAATAGCCTTGATCGACCCTTTGACGATAACCTTATAAGCGGCCCATCAACTTTGGGTTGCACTGCGGATTACGAAGAAAATGAATTGCAATTGCTTAATTTAATAAAGTTTCATGGATTGAACGAAGAAATATTGCTTGAAAACCCAAGAGGAGTTACACGAGGAAATCAACGTCCTCCTTTACTCCCATCTCCGTCATTAAGCATATTAAGAAGAGGCTTTTCTCTGACGTCATTAAAGGAAAAAGTTCTGACGTCACACGAAGAGAGAAATTTAATGACGTCACAAGAGAGAAAGCCGTATTCACCAGTAGATTTCAACTGTTCTTGCGCCCTAAAAGAGGAAAGCTCTCAAGAGTCGGGTAATATATATATATATATATATATATATATATATATATATATATATATATATATATATATATATATATATATATATATTATATATTATTATATATATATATAATATATATATATTAATGCAATGAGCACAAATGAAGATTCTCATATGCAATAGTAATACAGTTTGGTCCACCCAGACATCCACAGGCATCTTTATATATTTCGATCTTATGGGGTATATGATCCGCTTCCACAACTTAGAAAATCAAAATGAGAGAAAACTTTAGTAGAGAGAAGAAAGGAATAAAGAAATGAGAGAGAGGATTTGATGTGTAGGTTGTGTGAGGAGAGAGACTGTGTGTGTAAAAGAGAAAGAGAGAGAATTAATTTTGAGTATAATTTGATTTTATGTGATATTCTGTTGGAAAAATGGCCCCCAAATTTTCATATGACCCACTTTAAAATAGATGTTGCTTTTTTCCCCTTTCCGCATATATAGCTATATATATATATTTATATATATATATTATATATAATATATAATAATATATATATATATATATATATATATACCTATCTTTATCGCTATATAATAATATATATATATATATATATATATATGATAGCTATGAAACATGTCAACAAGTAGAATCCATTGACAAACTTGATTTACTTTGTTTTATAAGTAATGTATTATATAGGGCAACTTTTTTCCGTAGCCCACATATACATTAATACTGTTCGTACATGCACACTTATATTCCTATAGCCTGGCTTGACCATATCTATATATAACTATTACTATTGACCAAAAGTTATCCGTTCCCATGGAAACAGAAAGTCTATTTTTTCGATGGTTTTCCTTCCACGAGCGTTTTTGTAAATACTGTTAATAACAATAATGGGACCCATTATTATTTTTTTTATATAATTAACTTTTTTGGTTTTGTCGAACGTGACATAGATCAATAATTGTATATGAATCGTGCTTTTGAGCCTTTGAAGTTTGAACCAATGTTGATATGCGTAAATATTGGGGAGTGATATTGCTAGTAAAATCTGTTTCATTTAGTATGCATTCAGAGTCCGAACTCGGTGCGGGGGCAAGTTTATACGTTATTTTAGTCACGTTTATTCCATTCGGCTTGGATTAAAAAATTTTTTAGATATTTTTTTATTGAATTATCAAGTCTCTCTATTGGTGAAATAGAAGTTCGTTTTTGTGAAGTATTTTTGTTGGTGGCGAATGATGTTCGTAATATATATATATATATATTATATATATATATGTTTGTGTGTTATTTTTATAGTTATATATATATATATATATATATATATTATATATATATATAATATATATATATATAATAATATTAATATATATATATATAATATATATATATATATAATATATATATATATATATATATATATATATATATATATATATATATATATATATATATATATATATATATATATATATATAGTGTGTGTGTGTTTTTTAAGTTTCTTCACCTAAATGAATACATTTTAACATTTTTAAGATTGATCCTTGAAGAGAGGAATCTTAATAGTGATTGAAAGCCGCCGTTTGAGGCTGTAAATAACTTGACTGAAATTTTAAAATAAACAACATTAACGCGTTGTTTTGTTTTGGTGACTTTTTTGAAGTTCTTTACATTTTTAAGGACTAAGTGTGTATTGCTTTTTTTTATGTTTGTATAATAAGTTATTTAAATATTGAAAAAAAGTTGGTCTTTCTCTTTGGAAAAAGCTCACTGGCAACATTTGTATAGGGTGATAACCTTGAGACATTGTTGTTGAAATGAAATATTTAATATTTAAGGAAAATGATTGACATTCACAAACT